>APFE031423987.1:0-18619 GCA_000404065.3 Pinus taeda | reverse complement strand
TTTATTTATTTTTAATATTTTGCTTTTCATTTTTAATTTTTTTCCATATCAAAATTTTAAATACTGATAATATTAATTTATCATTTTAAAATGAAAAATAATATACATATTACAATAACATTAAAAAGTACATAATATTATCCTTCTAAGTAAAACCGAATTAATGATTATCATGTTATAAAATAATATGCAAACCATGAAACTCAATATTCAAATCCCCAAAAAAGAAACAATAACATGACATTTATAATATCATCAATCTCCAATAACACACATCAATTAATTATTTAATATTAAATTCAATACACTAAGTAAATTTTATTAATTTTATTTAAAAAATTCATAAATTTTAATATTGTATAATTCTTTCAAATACTAAAATTAATAATAATGTAAAAATATTAATCTAAAATTTATATGATAATAATTTCTTTTAAAAATAATAAAAAAAAGAAATACTTTTCAATTTTCATAACATACTAATTAACTATCGAATCGCATAGCCGCCTTGGATCCTCTGAGAGCCACTGCCTCAGTTTGGTCTTTGGCTTTGCCTAGGATAGGTTGACCTGATTACTGCGACTGCTAATCAGATCGCCTCAGATTGCTGATCAGATCACTCCTGCCACAAGACATGGAGACTTGATCGCCTGTCACCCTGATCTTGGGCCTATGGAGGTGCTGGGTTCTCCCGAGGCTCCTCCCTCCTCTCCTCCACCGACAAGCTCCCCAGCAGATGCGTTCAACTGTCTATTGGAAGGGCTACCCAAGAAGAAACATGCAGAAGCAGCGAAATTCGTTAAGAAGCTGGATGATATCCCAGAGATCTCCTTACCCTCGGAAACCTCGATTCAGGTTGCTCTCTCCCTGTCTGAGCGAGCTCTCATAGGCCAGTTTACAGGCCTATGGCCTTCTCCCAAGTCGACAGAGAGTTGGGTTAAAAGGAACTGGTCTCTGCTGGTCAGCGAAAGTGTGACTTCTTATTTCCTGGGACGAGGATTCTTTCTCTTTGAATTTTCATCCAAAGACGATAAAGAGCTGATCTTTGGAAACGGCCCTTACTTCATGGGCCCCCAGGGGTTGTATCTGAACCAATCGTCCCCCGATTTCGACCCAGCAGTAGATGTACCCAAAGTTGTTCCGGTATGGGTAAGGCTCCCTAATCTCCCGGTTCACTGCTGGAACTGGGACTCTCTTAAGCATATTGGAAATGCCTTGGGGAAATTCATAGATCGAGCGAAAAGTAAGGATCAATATGATTGCGCAAGGATCTGTGTCGAGGTGGATCTGGATGAGGGACTCCTGGAGGCCATCAAAATCAAAGTAGGAAATTGGATGCATGTGCAGAAGCTAGATTATGAACAGTTTCCTTTCAAGTGCCGGATATGCCAAGTATATGGACACTTCGCCAGAAACTGTCCATCGGCCAATGAAGCAGCTCAAGGGAAGGAGGCCGGTTGGAATCAAGTAAAACGATCCAAATTGGCAACCAAGGCCCAGAAATCGGGAGGAAACACTGGTAAAGGCCTCCAGCAGGACCCACAACAGACCCAACAGCCCCAGCCCTCGTTCAATCTTGAGTACAGGTTCGTTCCTTTCAATTCCCAACCAGAGGACTCTCATGAAGTAGCAGTCCAAAGGCCAAAGTCCCCAGACAAAGGCTCCCAGGCGTCTAGCGCCAAGTACAAATAAGCTGCTGAAAGCTCAAAAGGAACCCCTGAAGTAGTCGAGGAGGAGGACCAAGAATCAGAAGAATCGGAAGAGGAAGGGGAAATAGGAGAATCTGAATCCTCGGTAAGGAGATCTACAAGAGGATGTAAAACAGATCGGGAGAAAAGAGAGCATGAGACATACAAAGACAAACTCCAGGGCAGCCAACCAACATTGGAGAAGCTGCTAGCAAAAAAGCCGAAGGCAGTAAGAAGCCAGCATCAAGGCTCCAAGGGAGCCCAACCATACAAAGGTAAATAATGAAGATAATCTCCTGGAACTGTAGGGGTATGGGCAGCAAAATAAAGGAAGAAGCTATTCGAAATCTAATAAGACTAGAGGCCCCTGACATACTCCTTCTCCAGGAGACTAAGATGGAGGAACCTGAATTTCTCCAAGTAAGTAAAAAACTATGGAAAAATAGTGATGCATCAGCTGTTGCTGCTCGAGGAGCCTCTGGAGGGTTGGGAGCCCTTTGGAATGGAAACAGATTTTCATTGGTGGCAGAGGCATCAAATACCCACTGGGAGATGTTAAAGATGCAGCATGTTACTACAAAAGAAATATTTTGCCTCTTCAATGTATATGTTCTGGTAAATGCCGGAGAAAAAAAGAGCTGCTGGGACTCCTTAAGGCAGCAAGCAGATCTGGTCACTCTAGATAATGTCATCATAGCAGGCGATCTGAACACTACTTTGCACTCTTCTGAAAAGAGAGGAGGCTCCATTGTACGAGACTCGGCAAGGGAATGGGTTGAGGATCTCCTTCAAGACTGGGATCTGCTAGATATCAAGCCCTTCTCAGGTATGTTCACTTGGTCTAATAAAAGAATTTGTCCTAGTCATATCGCAGCAAGGCAGATAGATTCTTGGTGCATAGCTCCTTTCTTCTGCTCGGCCTAGACGCTTGCATGCATATTCTTCCTTGTAGCACCTCGGATCACAAGCCAATCAAGCTCACCCTCCGCGCTCACGTTGATCTAGGTCCCATTCCCTTCAAATTCAACCCATTGTGGATCAAGGAGCCAAAATTCTTGCAGGTTGTGAAAGAAAGTTGGTCTCACCCAGTTACTGGAACCCCATTTTATATATTGGAAGAAAAGATCAGGAGATTAAAATTCGCCTTGAAGCACTGGTCCAAATCTATTCCAAATCCAGCTGCTGAAAGGAAAAACATTCAAAGTCAGCTCGAAGCAAACCAATTAAACGCAGAAGAGGTGCACATAACCAGAGAGGCACTGGACAAGGAGGCTCATCTCGAGCAATGCTACCACAAAGTTTGCCTGATCGAAGAGGAAACGTTGAGGATCAAATCGCAATGCCTCTGGCTAAAAGCAGGTGATAGAAATACATCGTTCTTCCACAAGCATGCGGAAGCCAGAAAAGGCTTCAACTCCATCAGTGAAATTAAGGAAGCGGATACCATTCATAAGGACTTTGCAAGTATTAAGCGCGCAGCTCACAATCATTTTAAAGGGCTGTACAGTGAAGAAAACAATACGAATCAGAACTTTAGACTACTGGACGGGATCCCCTCCTCAATTTCGGTTGAAATGAACCATCAGATAGAAAGTGAAGTCACTATGGATGAAGTCAAAAGAGCCCTCTATGCTATGAATCCGGACAAATCTCCTGGCCCTGATGGCTTTACCGCCTCTTTATTACAAAATTGTTGGGACATAGTGGGGAAAGATCTGTATAAAATGGTCCATAAATCGCAGGCTTGCCATAAATTAGGTGGAAGTACCAACTCTTCTTTCCTAGCATTCATTCCTAAAGAAAAAGGAGCCAATACCTTTAATAGGTTTCGCCCTATATCCTTGTGCAACATTGGCTACAAATTGATCACAAAAGTTATTGCTAACAGGCTGAGGCACATCCTACCTAAAGTCAACCCGAAGAACCAAGGAGGCTTCATCCACGGAAGGAATTTAGTGGACAATTTCACACTCATCCAAGAGGAAATTCTATCAAGCCAACATCGTAAGGAACAAGGTATGGCCATCAAACTGGATCTAGCAAATTCCTTTGACCGAGTTAATCATAGTTTCCTTTTGAATGTGTTGAAAAAATGTGGTTTTGGGGCGTGATTCATCAATTGGATCCGGGCTTGCATCTCGGAACCATGGATCACCCCTTTAGTTAATGGTAGATCTGCAGGCTTCTTCAAGGCTACAAGAGGGTTAGGACAGGGTTTCCCCATGTCTCCCCTGCTTTTTGTAATCCAAGCGTGAGTTCTCAGCTTTCATCTAAACAATCGAATGCAAGAGCAGGAGATATCAGGGATATCCATAGCAAAGGGGGTCCAAAACATAAATCATGTTCTATTCGCAGATGATACTCTGCTGCTTGGGACAACCTCGATTCACTCGACCAGAAAATTTAAGGAGACACTCGATGAGGATTGCATGGAATCTGGTAGTAGCCTCAACAAGAGCGAGTGTGATACTTACTGCTGGAATACTCTGCCCTCCTTGATCAATTCCATCTCCAGATGCCTAGGATTCGCAGCTTCCTCAGAATGCTCATCGTTCAGGTATCTTGGGCTGCCCATCTTCCTCAAAAGATCCTACAGTAGAAACTGGATGCCGCAGGTAGAAAAATTCAAAAGTAAGCTCCAAGCTTGGGGAGCTAATTGGTTAAACATGGCAGGTAAGACAATCCTCATTAAAGCTGTCCTTAGCAGCCTCCCATTATTCCAGTTCTTTGTGATTCTGGCGCCTAAGGGTATAATCCAGAAAATGGAGCAATATATCAGACATTTCTTTTGGAAAGGGGGTAAACACAATGAGAGAAGATTCCATCTTATCAAATGGGAGACTGTTCTCAAACCAATGATGGAGGGAGGGCTCAATTTCAAAAGTCTCTTGCACCAGAACATAGAAATGGGAGCTAAACTTATATGGAGATTAATTGCGCCTAAGCTAGGCTGGGCACACACAGTTCTCTGGTGAAAATACTTCAAAGGCGCAAGGCTGAGATGCTTAGATGGGCCCCTGCCTAGAGAAAACACGTCGTTTAGCAAACTATGTTCCAAAGTTGTCCCGTTGATTCATTCAAAATCCTACTGGATCCCCGGTAATGGCATAAAAATAAACTTATGGACGGATCGAGTTATGGACAAAGAACCTATTGGAGAAAGCCCAAAGCTGAAGGAGCTAAAGGACTGGATGGTGGCTGCAGGGAAAACTAAACTATCGAATATCTCCATTTGGGATGACACGCAGTGGGCGGGCTGGAGTCTTCCGGAGCTACCCCCAGACCTGCATCAAGAAGCCGCCCATCTCATCGTTCTATTGAACAGCATAGCTCCTGTCCGAATAAACAGGAAGGACAGGCGAGGATTGGGAGACCAATCGATTGGTTACACAGTCACCCAAGGATATCCCTGCTTGAACGCAGTACCAAATGGGCCCATCGATCCGGCCCCTTGGAAAGCAGTATGGGGAAATCCCACGCTGCCAAAAATTGACATATTTTGCTGGAAATTATGCCACAAGAAAATTTTAACTGAAGATAAACTTCAGAGCCGAGGTTTCTGCAGACCATCCAGGTGCTCGTTGTGCCAGGATGCTGAGGAAAGCGCCATGCATCTCATCCTGATCTGCAAATTCTCAATTCAAGTCTGGAGAGAATTGATGGAGTATTGGAACTCCAAATTCAAACTCCCAGCGACCATATTAAATCTGTTTGGCACCTGGAAATCACGCTACCCCGGACCTCCACCCAAAAACAAAGGGATCAAAGCGGCCTGGGCATCACTGCTAAAAATATGCTGTTGGCAGCTATGGCTCGAGCGCAATAGCAGAGTCTTCAGAAATATTCATCACAATGCCAAGACGGTGGCAACCAAGGTAAAGGCCCAATTAAAAGAATGTTGGGGAGATCACAAAGATAACTCCAATCTCAACCAGTTAGACAGAGATTGGGGGTCCTCCTTGAACCTAAATTTTCAGCAAAACATCAGAAGCATTGCTCCTCCTGAGGAATGGAAAATAAGGGAAACAAGCAGAGAGGACTTCCAAAACTGGATTCACAATCAAAGGATGCACTCCCTCTTGTTTGACGGGGCTACAAAAGGTAACCCGGGAAACGCTGGTGCAGGGGGAGTAATCAAAAGTATAGTTGGTGCAGAGATCCTACATTTTGCGTGGGAATTAGGAATCAACTCCAGCATCCAAGCGGAAGCATTTGCTCTATTTCAAGGACTCAAACAACTTCAGAATCTGGAAATCAAGGAAGCCAATATACTAGGGGATTCTGAAGTGATCATCAAACTTATGGTGACTGGCTCTATACCACGGGACTTAAGATTAGCAAGACTGATCCAAAGAATCAAAAGAATGGCAAAGATGTTTCAAAACCTGAAATTTTATCATGTACTAAGAGACAACAACAAAGAGGCAGATCTTGAAGCCAACAAAGGTGCTCAGCTATCGGCCGGGACATTGAACAGAGACGGGGAAGAAAAATGGGTTCCAATCCCTTAAAGCATTTCAAAAGATGTTTTTTTTCTTAATTCTAAAGCTGTTTGTATGTATATTTAAATTGGGCCAAATAGGAAATAAAAGCACAATTGCTGATTCCAAATGGAAGCGGCCAGCAAGGCTAAAAGAATTTCAAAAAGAAGAATCCAACTGGATAGCGCCCACATCTATTGTACTAAGAAGATTGGTATTTAGACCAACTCATTAATACAACTCATAACCGTTCTTGTGAAAAAAAAAACATACTAATTAACTTATAAAATAAATGTAATTGTCAACATCATAATTCTATACTCAATCTTCATCACATGCATAATATAATGTTACGTCAAAAATTCGTAATAAACCTAATAAATGTGTTGTGTGTAAACATGTCCCATTGTGAATCAATATGTGTAATGTTTGTGGGTATGTGTATGTTTGTGTGTACCCTTTTATTGTTGTGTGCATGTATCCATGTGAGTGATTATGCCTCATTGGCAATGGATTGTGTGGGTACGAGTCAGTGGTTAGTGCCATGCCAATGATGGACACTTTTTGGGGTCATATAAGCTCTCACTTTCAAGTGGTTGACCCTGTTAGTAGAGGTTTTTCATCTCCAAACCAAGAGAAGCTCTCTATATAATACCGTTTAATTTATTTAAAACATAACACTAACTTCAAAACATTAAAATAGTTTTTAAATACTATTTAATATAATGTTTTTATTATTTTAATAACATTTAAATATACCCAATTTTACCCATATATATTATATATATTATATATATATATATATAATATATATAATATATATATATAATGAAATAAAACAAATATTAAATTTAATTATAATAGTTTTTATTATAAAATATATATATTTGTTTTGAGAGGTGCTCTCTAACTTAGTATGACAAACAAATTATAATAACAAAAATAAATAAATAAACAGATTAATGTAATGTAAGTATTTTAACCTAGTCAAAATAAAATAAAAAATCAAAATAAAAATATACGTATATAAATAAAAATAAAAATAAAAATGGCCCATGATATTAATTCTAAACATACCTTATTTGAAGAGTGAAATTAAATTAGCCTAGATCCATTTTAATTCTGAAACTAAGAACCATGGACAAAGAATAAATCTCTTTTCAATTTAAAAGAATTTTTCATCCAAAAAGATTAAAACATTTTTTATGTTTAGATGTGTTAAAATGAAATCTAAGCTAGTTATATTAATTTCCAACTTTTTCATTTTATCATACATTTTACTATTTTAAAATAAATTAATATATATATTTTTAATAATATATTATTATATTTATAGAACACTTTTAATTATTAAAATATAATAATAATAACATATATAAAATAAAATATATATAATATTTATATAATTCAAATTTCAAATATAATTAAACCAATATTTAAAAATTATATCATTAAACATTAAAAAAAAACTATCATTTCAAAAGCTATATAAGGAAAATTTTAAATAATATTAATTATATACTATTTTATGTAAAGCATATTACTATCCAACATAACTTTAACCTTAAAACATATCCAACATAAAGTTATGTTGCATAATAATATGCTTTAAATAAAATAGTATATTATTATTATTATTATTATTATTAGATAGTTTTGAAATGATATTTTTTTATATTATTTAATGATATAATTTTAAAATATTGGTTTAATTATATTTGAATTTTTTTTTATTTTTTTTTAGAGAAGAATCGACAACTGGGACAACCTTGCAACTCGCGTGACACGGGGTCGATTCTGGCTGCCACCACTATAACCCCTGGTGTAACGCCCTAGCAAACCGGGCAGACGTGCACGACGGTGAACGGGCGCTCCGCACGACGGACGGGCGCCTCATACACGACGGGCGACATTTTCACCCGACGAACTAGGCATGGTAACCGCAGCGGGCAAGCTCGTCGAGTCGAGCAAGGACCGGGCGGAAGACAGACTACAGTTCGGACAAACGTTGGTTGCGGGTCGAAGTCGGGCGCGGGTCATGTAGGGCACACCCGCCCGCCCAAACGCCGGAAAAAAAGATATGACAATGGTGGGCCGTGGGTCGGGCGTAAGGCACCCACCCGCCCAACAGCAAAGAGAGAATCGGGTTTACGCAACGGACCAACACGGGAGATACAACAGGTATACCCGCCGAGTCGGGTAAAGGCAGGGTAGAGACCGAGTGAGGGGTCGATGGTAAACGGACGGGTGCGGGGTAGCGCGGCATTGTTGAACGGGGATAAAAGGCGTGATAGTGCAGAGGCATACCGCCCCGCCTGAATGCCGGACAACGCGTGTACATAAGTCGTGCCCAGCAAAACGGGTTGGCGGTTGGACAGGCATACCCGCCTGCCTGAACGCCGGGTAGTGCGTGTAGAGGTTGCGGGCCGAGCGAGGAGTGCTCGCCCGACGACACAACGAATGGACATCGGCAGCGAAGTGGTGGTCTGTCGTGCAGACGTGCACGGGTAGACACTCGCGGTTGGAAACAGTTCGGCGGTGGGTCGTGTGGAGACGCCGCCCGCCCAAAGGACAAAACGACATGCATAATTGAGTGGGGGTCCATCGTGCAGGAGCGCACGGACAAACGCCCTCCAACAAAGTGTTATGGGTGTGAGGATGGTGGGTTGTGTATGGACGTCCACCCGCCCGACAGCACGAGATGAAACATACAGCAGTGCGGTGGCAGACCGCCGTGCGTGTGCGCACGAGCGAGCACCCTCCGCTTATGAAAGAGACAGCAAACGATGGATGGCAGACAAACGATGAAGGCAGCGATGAGTGAACGATGAAGAGTGTGATGAAGAGGACAACACCTACGTGGGCTAAGTGTTGGACCATGGCTTATATGCATTGTCGAGGATCAACAAGCTGACGCATGAAAATAAACGCTTGGGGCGTTGAGAGGGAAACTTGGGGGTTGGCCTTAAGGCTGGGCAACCCTCCCAAAACCCACGAAGAATGGGTATAAGTATGATGAGCTTTGAGCTCATTCGAACCATTAAGCATTCGGTCTTCAAAGAGGAGCTCGCATATAATCAAAAGGGCGCAGATCATTAGATTAATGCGCATGTCTTATGCGCATAAGAATCAAAGGGAATAGGCGCAGTTGGTTGAACGAGATTTTGTAAAGGCCGAAGACGAGTAGGCGGTGGACAGATTTATGCCGGGTTGAGATGGAGGTCTTGCGCATTGGTTGAGCACCCTTCGTGGGGAAATCTAGCATACGGTAAAAAGGTTGTCTACGCCTTCGTTGTAATTAAGTGTGGCCTCGGGTTACGCCAGGCACACTTGCCTTGTACTATATTATTGAAGAAAATTGAAATAATATATGTGGGTAGACTTTACTGGGAGTTGCCCCTCCCATTCTATACGGTTATTTGCAATTGTTGTTCAGTTTAATTGCACATGAAATGTTAAGAATGGTTTATGATGAATTATGAAGATTAATGCTTTTCTATGGTTATAAGTTAACGGTTAAAGCATGTTTATATCGGTTGAGGCGTAGTCCATATGCATAGTTATTGAGTAAATAGTATGCACGGTGGTGCCGCACCCGCCCAAAAAGAAAAAAAATATTGGGGGCGTGACAGGTGGTATCAGAGCAGGGTTGCTCGTGAAAATGGAAACAAGGTTCTTGCAGGTGATTTGGTGCAAATAGTGAATGGTCGACACTAGGTCATAGAAAAGTAAGAAGATGGTGTCCAACTCTCAAGCTAGGTCCAGTCATGCGATGAAGGACACGGTGAGGGATGCTACTCTTGAGTACATGGAAAAGGTACTTGTGAGGATGGAGTCTTTGGAGAATTCTTGGAACCAAGAGGTGGACTCACTTACTAAGGAGCGAGAGGCCATCTCCAAAGTCAAGGAAGAGCTCGAAGGACTCTGCACACAACATGATGAACTCAGAACGCAGTACGAGTACACTAATTTCTTGTGTACACAACTTGAAGGAAGGGTCAAACAGGTCAAAGAATCAAGTGATCAGGGTCTTGCAGAGATCATAAACTTGAAAGGGGCTCTTGACAAAACAAGTAAGGCTCTTGAAGAAGCCAAAGATGAGATTTCCGTATTGAAGAGGGCCGTGAGACACAATTCAGGTATAGGGGTACCTCATGTAAATGTCAAAGAGCTGGAATCTTATGATGGCACAAGGAGCGCAAAAACTCTTGGCAACTTCCTATGGGACATGGAGCAGTACCTAGAAAGATTGGGTCTACCAGATGGGGAGGCACAAGTCAAGGTGGTCGCTCAATTCCTTACAAATGATGCCAAGATGTGGTGGCGAAGGAGGGTGGATCAGATGATTAATGGCAATGCTGATGACATCACCTCGTGGGAAGACATGAAAAAAACCTTGCAGACCCATTTTAGTCCTCAAGACGAAACATGGGAGGCAAGGACGAAAATTAAGTTCATCAAACAAACCAGAAGCTTACAAGCATATCAGCGAGAGTTCTCAAGTGCAGCCCTGGAACTTTCCGACATGGCAGAAAGGGATAAAGTCTTTAACTTTATTATTGGGTTGAAGCCTTGGGCCCGTAATGAGGTGAAGAGACAGAAAATAAGGACGCCTGAAGAGGCCTTCGCTGCGATCGACAGATTAGTGGACCACTATGATGAGACTTCTAATGAGAAAAAGAAGTCCGATAAACCAAAAGAAAAGAAAAAGGATGATGCTTCGGAGCCGGATGATAATCCGAAGGAGAAGAAGCCTTTGAAACGCTGGTTATGTGCAGGACCACATGTGGTTAAGAATTGCCCATCTAAACCAAAGGTGGCCGCTGCTGCACAATCCGATGAGGATGATAATGCTTTTGTAGGAATGATGCAGATACTGGGTGCTTCTGCTACTACGGAGGTGACTTCTAGGAGGGATCCGGAAAGGAACAGACTGGAGTATGTTCAGATGAAGGTGGGTGAGGCCGAGGTGATCACTATGGTTGATAGCGGGGCATCACAGAACTTCATGAGTGAAGATACCGCAAGGAGACTTGGGTTGAAATTTGTACCGGTGTAGGCACATATGAAGACAGTGAACTCTCCTCCTATGGCAATCCTTTGCATAGCTAAAAAGATGGACACCACACTTGGTGAGTGGACCGGCAAAGTGGACTTCACCATAGTGCGGATTGATGATTATGAGGCTGTATTGGGGATGGAATTCATGAAGCAATTTGAGCCTATGGTTGTACCACATCTAAGGAAGTTCTTCATTTATGATGGAAGGGAGGATGTGCCCATTGGTGTCCCAACCATTGGTGTGACAAAACCTGATTGTAAATTAGGAGGTATGCAGATGGAAGACAAGACAAACAAGCGGTTGTCTACTGTTGAGGCAAAGCTTGGAGAGCAATCACTAGTCATCCGGTCACTATCAGATAGCATCTTGGATTTATCAAGAAGGCTAGAGCTAGTGGAAGACGATGATGATGAGAACGAGGCATATGTGAGGCCGAACATCCAGAAGGAAGATAGGGAGGCATATCTACGACGGATGGAGGTTGAAGATCCTGATAGATGAATCGAGCTGATTAGTAGGGGAGAGCCTCCCGGCTCATCCCCCTCCACATCTTCTTAGAGATCATAGAAGATGGGGCTCATTGTTGGCTGCTCAAAGCAGTGAGCCCTCAACATGGTTGGGCAGGTTGATGCTCCAGACATGCGGCAGAAAGATGGGGTTCCCATGGACCTGAGCATGGGATTGTAGGACGAGTGTTGACACATGACCGGGATGTGTAGCACTTGGAACTGATGACCTGATGGAGACATTGCTTTATGGGGGTCTACATTATGGATGATGACGGTCTTGGTAGAAGGTTGCCAGGATGGTGTGTTGTCGGGACGACAACGTTTTCAAGTGGGGGAGAATGTAACGCCGTAGCAAACCGGGAAGACGTGCACGACGGTGAATGGGCGCTCCGCACGATGGGCAGGCGCCTCATGCACGACGGGCGTCATTTTTACCCGACGAACTAGGCATGGTAACCGCAGCGGGCAAGCTCGCCGAGTCGGGCAAGGACCGGGCAGAGGACAGACTACAGTTCGGACAAACGTTGGTTGCGGGTCGAAGTCGGGCGCGGGTCGTGCAGGGCACACCTACCCGCCCAAACGCCGAAACAACAGATATGACAATGGTGGGTCGTGGGTCGGGCGTAAGGCACCCACCCGCCCAACAGCAAAGAGAGAATCGGGTTTACGCAATGGACCAACATGGGAGATACAGCAGGTATACCCGCCGAGTCGGGTGAAAGTCGGGTAGAGACCGAGTGAGGGGTCGATGGTAAACGGACGGGTGCGCTGTAGCGCGACATTGGTGAACAGGGATGACAGGCGCGGTAGTGCAGACGCATACCGCCCCGCCTAAACGCCGGACAGCGCGTGTACTCAAGTCATGCCTAGCAAAATAGGTTGGCGGTTGGACAGGCATACCCACCCGCATGAACGCCCCACGACACAATGAATGGACATCGGCAGCGAAGTGGTGGTCTGTCGTGCAGACGTGCATGGCCAGAGACCCGCGGTTGACAACAGTTCGGCGGTGGGTCGTGTGGAGACGCCGCCCGCCCGAAGGACAAAACGACATGCATAATTGAGCGGGGGTCCATCGTGCAGGAGCGCACGGGCAAACGCCCTCCAACAAAGTGTTATGGGTGCGAGGATGGTGGGTTTTGTATGGATTCCCACCCGCCCGACAGCACGAGATGACACATACAGCAGTGCGGTGGCAGACCGCCGTGCGGGTGCGCACGGGCGGGCGCCCTCCGCTTATGAAAGAGATAGTGAACGATGGATGGCGGACAAACGATGAAGGCAGCGATGAGCGAAAGATGAAGAGTGCGACGAAGAGGACAACACCTACGTGGGCTAAGTGTTGGACCATGGCTTATATGCATTTCCAAGGATCAACAAGTCGACGCATGAAAATAAACGCTTGGGGCATTGAGTGGGAAACTCGGGGGTTGGCCTTAAGGCTGGGCGCCCCTCCCAAAACCCACGAAAAATGGGTATAAGTATGATGAGCTTTGAGCTCATTCGAACCATCAAGCATTCGGTGTTCAAAGAGGAGCTCGCATATAATCAAAAGCGCGCAGATATTTGGATTAATGCGCATGTCTTATGCGCATAAGAATCAAAGGGAATAGGTGCAGTTGGTTGAACGAGATTTGGTAAAGGCCGAAGACGAGTAGGCCGTGGACAGATTTATGCCGGGTTGAGACGGAGTTCTTGCGCATTGGTTGAGAGCCCTCCGTGGGGAAATCTAGCATACGGTAAAAAGGTTGTCTACGCCTTCATTGTAATTAAGTGTGGCCCCGAGTTACGCCAGGCACACTTGCCTTGTATTATATTATTGAAGAAAATTGAAATAATATATGTGGGCAGACTTTACCGGGAGTTGCCCCTCCCATTCTATACGGTTATTTGCAATTGTTGTTCGGTTTAATTGCACATGAAATGTTAAGAATGGTTTATGATGAATTATGAAGATTAATGCTTTTCTATGGTTATAAGTTAACGATTAAAGCATGTTTATATCGGTTGAGGCGTAGTCCATATGCATAGTTATTGAGTAAATAGTATGCACGGTGGTGCCGCACCCGCCCAATAAGAAAAAAAAGATTGGGGGCATGACACCTGGGCTCCACGGGTACCCGCTATAACGTGTCACCAAGGTAAGTCTGAGGGATTTGAACTTGTGACCTCAAATACGGAGTCCGCTTTACAGATGAACTACACAGCCATGCGATTACCAACTCGCCTACCCCCGTGGGGCTAAACAACTTAATTATATTTGAAATTTCAATTATATAAATATTATATATATTTTTATTTTATTATATGTTATTATTATTATATTTTAATAATTAAAAGTGTTCTATAAACATAATAATATATTATTAAAAAATTATATTAATTGATTTTATAATTGTAAAATGTATGATAAAATTAAAAAGTTGGATATTAATATAACTAGTCTAGATTTCATTTTAACACATTTAAATATCAAAAATATTTTAACACATCTAAATATCAAAAATATTTTAACACATCTAAATATCAAAAATGTTTTAATCTCTTTAGATGAAAACACTTTTTAGAGTGAAAAGAGATTTATTCTTTGTCCACGCTTCTTAGTTCCAGAGTTAAAATAGATCTAGGCTAATTTAATTTCACCCTTTAAATAGGGTATGTTGAGAATGAATACCATGGGTCATTTTTATTTTTGTAGGTTTATTTTTATTATGTTTTTTTTTTTTTTTTCTAAATAAAACTACTCTATTCACATTAAAGGGGTACAATTACATCATGATCGAAGTCTAAAGCAACTACCCAGAAGGAGAGGCAGATAGAAACAGAAAAAATTGCCCAAGACAAAGAATTTAGACGAGACCCTATAATCCAATCCCACATAGGGGAACCAATGATGATGTTCTGGACATTACAGAGCTTACAAAGATTCCAAAAAACTTACATTTTGAACCCTAGCTTATTAGCATTAACAAAAGTTATCAGCAGTAACAAAAAGTTGCCCTCTATTATGGGCCGCATGACCTGAAACAAAGCAGCAGAGAAAGAACTAAGCATCTAGAGGCTCTTCTACGATTCTGCACCAGCTGAAGTCAGGCGGACCCCGTGCACAAGGAGCATCATTCTCAGACGGACCTAGGGCCGCTGGCTCCATCACCATGTTAACAACATTGCTCGCTGGAACCTATGTAGCCTGCAAAGAGCATGGATTCGGCACAGAGACCGAACCAGAAAGAGCACCGAAACATGAGCAATAATCTTGGGACGGTTCAGGGAGCAATTGAAAGTGAAAGTCACAGAGCCGAAAGAGGGAGAGGACGAGGAGTCAGGAGGACGGGTCTCAGGGTAATGGCTGGGTAGATGAAGACGCCCTCTCCCACTGCGAGTGCGAGGGTAATGGCTAGATGTGAAATCACTGGAGAGGGAGGGAGAATTGGAGGTCGGGCTAGATGGCGCCTGCCGAGGGGTGCCTCTGCGACATCTCATCCTATGGCATAGACGGGGCATAACGAAAGCAGCAGCGGCACTGTGGGAACAAGACTGAGCAACCACAAAAATAGAACACGGGAAAATCAAACGTTCAACCAAACGAGAGCCCGAAGCCTTAGA
The DNA here is from genome assembly GCA_000404065.3 of Pinus taeda. Taxonomy (NCBI): domain Eukaryota; kingdom Viridiplantae; phylum Streptophyta; class Pinopsida; order Pinales; family Pinaceae; genus Pinus; species Pinus taeda. The sequence continues at coordinate 3,273 of APFE031423987.1, read as the reverse complement.
GAAAAAGCAGGGAAGTGACGGAGGCAGCTTCGCAGGTCTATCAAAGCAAAAACCCATCTTAGTCTCCCCTGTCAATCCGTTAGAGCCAGCATCCACCAGGCCGTAACCCGACCAAAAAAACATTAGAGGCTCCAGAGCGATCCCATGGCGGAGGCTAGATTTATTACCCTCATTCCTGCCTCGAATTGCTCCTGCCATTACTATGGCATTCAAGAGAGCCGAGGTCCAGAACAGTTCAGAGCGTGTGGAGGTGAAAACCATATCGAAGGACAGGCTGGTAGTATCAAAGTCGCCTGCAGTGAAGCCGTTAAACGCTGCGATACCCAAATACCAAGGATCATCCGTCGATTAGCTTAATCTTCGTTGTACAGGGTGGGCAGGTGGCGTCCCTTCTCACCCCACCCCTGTCCCATCACATTAATCATCTGGAGAGTCACTTGCATCCGGGGTATTTTTATTATGTTATTTGTATTTGGATTATTTTTTTTAGGTTTATTTTTTATTTTTATTTTTTTTTAATTTTAATTTATTTTTGACTAGATAAAAATACTTATAATACATTAATCTTTTTATTTAGTTATTTATTTTTATTATTATTACTTTTCTATCATACTAAGTTAGGGATCTCCTCTCAAAACAAATATATATTTATTATAATAAAAATTATTATAATTTATTTTAATTATATAATATATATATATATTATATATTTATTTATTTTTATGGTAAGTTGGTATATTTAAATGTTTTTAAAATAATAAAAGCATTATTTGATTATTATTAAAGGACTATTTTAATGTTTTGAAGTTAATGTTATGTTTTAAATAAATTAAAAGGTATTATATAGAAAGCTCTTTTTGGCTTGGAGATGAAAAATCTCTACTAACAGGATCATCCACGTGAAGGTGAGAGCTTATATGACCCCAAAAACTATCCATCATTGGCATGGGACTAACCACTGATGCGCAACCACACAATCCATTGTCAATGAGGCATAATCACTCACATGCACACAACAATAATAGGGTGCACACAAACATACACATACCCACAAACATTACACATATTGACCTACAATGTGACATGTTCACACACAACACATTTATTAGGTTTATTATGAATGTGTTACGCAGTAATTTGTCACCGTTGGTCACCGTCCTTGTTACCCCCCGCTGTCACACATTGGAGGACACATTTATGGACTTGTGACCAGTGACACAACTTGAAAAAACACTTGCATTGAGGTCTCCTAAGTATGAACTTCAATATCCCTGAAGACACCCTTTGAAGATTAACCTTGGAAAATACCCTTTTTTCATTAGCGCGGGTCCACAGTGTCTGACCCGCGCCAATGGCTCAGTTCCTACAAAGAGGGCGCGTCCATAGACGCGCTGTCACAGAACAAAGCCCGCGCCACACAAAATTAGTCATGATTTTTGGCCAACACGCACTGAAATGTTTTTTCCTCCATTACTCATGCAGTTCCCTGAGGAAAAATCCCATGGATACGATCGAGTGTCGTCTTTTTCATCCATGAAAACTCAGTCCAAAGGCTATTCTGGGACAATGCCAAATCTTCGATAGGTGTCCGGATACGATGAATCCTTCCACCTCTTCCATCCATAAAAGCCTGTCACCTCACATTGAACAGGCTAAGTGCTAATGATAGTGTCAGAGTGTTGAAGCTGAATTGATAGTGAGAGCTGAAAGAGAGGTTATGCTGCCGGATTGTTGAGAGGAAGTGACTTTGCAAGACATGTTGGACTGCTGACCCAGTTGGAGAAGATTTGCAGCGTCAAGCCTTAATTGGTTGTAAATCTTCTCTTTTTTCTATTGAATAATGAGCGACTGTTATTATGGTTCCACTCACATGTTCTTCTGGTAATATTTGAGTTATATCCTGCTTGACTGATATATAATTGTATGATATTGGATTTTAAGCTTGTTTTGGGTTGTTCTTCATTTGTGCAGGTGTCCATGCGTGGAGCGCAAGGATAGTGACCGGCCAAAGCAAAAGGACAGGAGCGACACTTCTCCCACAGCAAATAGCATTGGATCCCAGGTTGGTCTTTCTAATCGACTTTTAAATTGTGCAATTAGGAACTTGCATGCAGCGTGTATGATTGTTGCTAGACCCCTGTGGGGCTAGTGGGATCGCCTCTGTCCGCAGAGGGGATTTACCTTCGCAACAATTTGGCGACTCCGCTGGGGAAGTCTATTGTTGTTTGTGTTTATATTGTCTGATTTGTAAGTTGTGGACGGAGTCTAAAGAGCGGCCAGGCAGCCTTCGAAACACTTCCGCTATGCGGAAGTGAAGTAGATCAACGCCACTTCAGTCGATCTCTGGGTTGATTTACAAACTGGACAGTATCAATCTTGCTTCGCATGTCGTTTTTCTGTCATTTATTTGTCTGAACAATTTCTTTGTTTGGAGTTCTTGCTACCTTTCGCTCACTGGCTCTGTTTAGTTTTTAAAAGCCAAGCCTCAGACCACCCATTCTTTTCTTTTGCCTGGCAAATTCCTGCCAGCGCGGTTTTTCTCTGAACAGTCGCGCTACTGGGCGCGAGCTTCTTTCAGACAACTCGCGCTACACTCTGTTTAGCGCGATTTGCAGACTTACAGTCGTGCCGCATTGGTTTTTTTTTTTATAAGCCTGTTTGTCAGTCTCTAATGCTTGGGTCTGGTTTTTCTGCTCTGTATATGCCTTCTGGGAGTCTGTTAGATTGATAACTGGCTGGTGGTGTCTCGTCCTTTGGTTGTTTGCCATTGTCTACCGATTTTACATCTTGTTTTTTTGTGTTATCGAACCTCCCGTTGGATTGATGATTTATATATCCGGTTCTTTTGTCGTTCGACTTCTATATTCTCCTGGTGGTTATATGAGTTTTTTGCACTTCATATTGCAAATACCTCGCTTTTAGCTCACTTATTTTCCCTGATTTCGTGATAACTTAGCTTACGTAGTTACATGAAAATCTTGTTTTTCCTTTGCTTTGTTGGGTTGTTGTGTTTGTTTCAAAACTGGCTATAGATTCTTTAGAAGCAATTATCTGATAGTGAATATCTCTTGAAACGCTTTAAGTGCATTATCATATTATTATTTTTTTTAAAGAGAAAAGAAAAAGTTTTTTTTTGTTTTCATCAATTAGGCATGTTATGTTAGTTCTTGTTTTTAAAAAAGAAGAAAAAGAGAAAAGATTTTTCCTTTCTTGTTGATTAGCTGCATTAGAAATTTTGGACATCGTTTTTTTCGCATGAACCTCTTAACTCTT
>APFE031423961.1:70399-139249 GCA_000404065.3 Pinus taeda | reverse complement strand
CTAAAAAACTTTTCAGGTCTATTCGTGGTGATAAAACACAAATAACAAGGAATAAGATGGTCCGAAAGGCATATCGATCATGATTGAATTTGTGAGCTTACTAGGGGCATGAGCATTTTAATTGGAATAATAAAACGACCAATGATGGATGATCATAGAGATTATTAGTTCTTAACAATTCAATACCTTGTATACTAAAAAACTTTTCAGGTCTATTCGTGGTGATAAAACACAAATAACAAGGAATAAGATGGTCCGAAAGGCATATCGATCATGATTGAATTTGTGAGCTTACTAGGGGCATGAGCATTTAATTGGTATAATAAAATGACCAATGATGAATGATAATAGACATTATTAGTTCCTATTCTTACTATTCGTCTTCCATCACGAGAAAAAAAAGTGATATATACTTCCTCCAATTATTATTGGAGCCGGAGGATCAAAATTGACATGTTCGTTTCTTTGTGAGATAAAACCATAAATATCTACTTATCCCAATAACAAAGAAATCTAACCTAAATGATCTTGTATTAAAAGATAAATTAGCAAAAAGTATGGGACATAATTATTATGGATAGCCCACTTTGCCATTGATCTTTCACATATTTTTCTAGTAGTAATTTTAGGTGACTATTGCATGATACATTTCTCGTTGACTTCCAATTGTTGACTTCCTCCATAGTTTGTTAATGTGAGTTCTCAATGAAAATGTGGTGCAGTCTTGGTTACGAACAACACCACACCAAATATAACCCCCCCTCTTGACATTTAACATTCCTCGTTGTATTGAACACTCGTCAACCCTACCATGCAAGTTTACATCACCAAACCTAGCATATCCTCCTGTGCCTCTATTCTGCCACTCCGAAGCATTAATTTGTAAGGTTACCAAATCTATGTCTCGATCACGTTGATTTCCCTGAGATGACTAATGAATGATATAAGGGGATCAAGGGATTAATTCCATTACGGATTGTATTGAATGCGTTAATAGTGTCAATGCACTCCCCGCCTTTATATTCCAATTACTACCTTAGGAATATTAAATTTTAAGACCACCTGTGCTTACTTGAGCCTTTGTTCCAATACATTTGTTGCAATGATTTGTGTAGAGGTACGTGTTTTTTCTATCTTCATGGCTGAGAAGTTAACGGGAGACGCCATTCCTTCATCCATTCCTTCATCGCAGTCACTTGAATGCGGGCCCGGGAACATTGATTTTGAGGGTAAACGAATAAGGTGTCTCCCACCCTTATATATTTGAGCGTTGACTCAGTTGTGGGTGGCCATAGGGTTTTGCTGATTTAATTTATGGTAAGGGAGAGCTTATTATCAACTTTTTATCCAATTTTAAGGACCCGGGTTACAATATGATTTTTTTATTGGCTAATTGTGGTATTCAATTGGTATATATTTGAGCGTTGACTCAGTTGTGGGCGGCTTTACTTATAATTTTTGGACCATAGGGTTTTGCTGATTTAATTTATTGTAAGGGAGAGCTTGTTATCAACTTTTTATCCAATTTTAAGGACCCGGGTTCCAATATAACTGTTTTATTTGCTAATGTGTTAGTCGTGGTATTCAATTTTTTATACATATGGAAGAAGTTGATTTGTTCAAAAGGTTGGGTCCGTAAAACAATTTTCTGTAATATTAGAGAAAGAACATTTTTTGTGATACACTCGAATTACAATTATTGAATTTCCAAACACTATAATTTTCTAGATTTTCCTTGTTATTGCTAATTCTAATCCTTTTCAAAGTATTATATATTCAACTTGGTTGTTAGTTGTCATGCCTAAACCCAAGCATATCGTGTCTTTATTTGTTTTTTGGGACAAAAGATAACCTCTCCCACTCCTTCCACCCATTTCACTAATATCTTTGTTGCTGGGTTCTAAATCTAATCTTCTGCGGCTAAATCTATATCTAATCACGGGCAAGTAAAATATGGCTCCCAACTTCGCGAAAATAGTTGTTGGCTTAGTTCAGTCCGCTTCTTGAGGGCAAGCTCCTGCTCATATCGTCAGTGAAGCTCCAGCTCCCACTGTCTAGGTGGTCCAGGCCTCACTCGATAAGGCTTTGAAGTTTTCCGAAAGTGTCCTAATTTGCTGGTTTAATGGTTTTTGGCCGCGGCTAACAACTCTCCACAATTGGATCTCAGAGGTATGGAAGCCTATTATTTCTGATTAAATTAATATCTACCCCTGTGCTAGGGGTTTCTTTATAGTAGATTTTGAAAATCCTGAAAGCAAACAATGTATTCTAGATTCCAGCCCTTGGTTTTGGGAAAAATCAGGCCTATTCATGAGGCCATGGAACCCATCATTCGTTTCCTCAACAGTAGTCATAACCTCAACACCAATTTGGGTGAGATTGCTAAGCCTACCCTTGCATCTCTAGAATCTCTCATCGCTAAAAGCCATTGGAAATGCAATTGAGAAATTTTACTTGAGGTGCCCAAAAACAGAGGAATATGCCAGAACCACCTATGCACGCATATGTGTGGAAATGGACTTTAGCGTCGGATTCTCAACTGAAATAAACCTAACAAGTAAAGACTATGTGTGGAACCAGAAACTCGATTATGAAAGTGTCCTCTTTAGATGTCGATCTTGCTTTGAGACTGGTCATCTAGCCAAAAATTGCCCAAAAGCCTCCCAAAAAAATTCTGCTAGAAAAAACCATCAGAGATCTATATGGTAGGAAGGAGCACATAAAGAACACTACTATGTCATCAAAGAAGAATACTCTAGAGAAAACTGAATCACAAGAAATCGGGGAAGAAAGAAACAACTCTCAAGACAAGTAGGGAGAAAGCCCTGCCGAACAACCAAAAAGTGAACTCGACAACCCCTCAAGCATCAACAGTTATGAGGATTCGAATACCGCACAAAATAAGTTTTCATTTAACAGCAAAGAAAATTTCCTAGACCAAACTTCTTCTCTGACTATTTTCAAAAGGATGACCACAATAGATCGTGAAACTAAGAACCAAAAGAGATGAAGGAGATGCAAGATAAAGGAAGTCGGAAGACCGTAGAGAAAAAAAAAACAAGCTACAACACCAATCTCGCCAAGAAAGACAAGGAGCCATATAATTAAAAACTAAGAAAAGTATAGTTCCGATAGACCAATTTGGTTTTAGTGGAGATTAACCACCATCATCATCATCAATATTTGTACATTTCCATTTATCTCTTTTCACCCTAAAAACAAAAAAATTAAGAAATTTAGATTTCTTTGCATGCACGGAAAATCTAACCAATGCAATAGGATGACTCTTCTTTTTAGTCATCTTAAAAGTTTATGAAAATGGGCATGAGTGCACGTCTCAAATTAATTCCATCATAAACACATTAATTAAAAAAAATAAAAAAATAAAGCAAATAGGCACTTTAGAAGCTAAACATAAAATGCTAAAATAAACATGATTATAAATTTGAACAATGATTCTCAATCAAGTTCCTCAGATCACATGATATCGATTAATTATATTCGAAGGAAATTCAAAAAAGAATATACAATATCGTAGTTGATTATGAATATGAGTATACTAATTAATTAAGGATATGGGCCTTAGAAACCAATAATCTTTTCCTACCGGTGTAGGAGTGAAAACAACTAACTGCTACATCTTTTATAGAATATATCATCGTAAAAAGTATTTGAAATGTTTTAATTGCTAATATTTGCCAGCTATATATGTTTTTTGCATGCACGGAGTTCTTAATTTTGTTTACAATCATTGAATAGTAGTGATATACGGCAAGAGCTAACCAGCCTGCCATAGAGCATTAAATGACTGGTTAGCTGCTTGCCCTTTAACTTTATAACATATCCGCGCGCATATCGCGATAAGTGAAAAATAATAGAGTGTGTTATAAAGTTAAAGGGCAACCAGCTAACCAGTCATTTAATGCCCTGTGGCAGATTGGTTAGCTCTTGCCTATACGGTGATATATAATACCACTGTTTAGCCCAACTATAACCTATAACATTTATAGTACAAAATGTTCTAATTTTTTATTAAAAACTATTGCACATCTAAATCAGTCGTTACCAAATTCTAAAACTTTCTTTAGAAGCATTCGTACCCATATATTATCGTCTATATTGGTGAATTATTAAGGTTTTTTTATTATTTATTATATATCACGAATTTGCATATTTTATTTATAGATATTCTAAAAACTATTGCCATATGATGTTTAATTTTAATTATAATTATAAGTGTAATCTTTTTTAAGATATTGTTTGTAATATAAGGGATTAGGTTGTTACTTTTAATTATAATTAGAAGTGTAATCTCTTTTATTAAGATAATCTCTGTAATATGAAGGACTAGCTTGTTATTTAAATGGCAGTGATATATAGATATTTAAATTATCAAAAGTAATTGGATCACATATGAGCTTAGCCACACTAATTTTTAAAATGGGTGAACCTTAGTTGTCATATTTTTTACTATCTATAAAGTTGTCATATAAAATAAGACACTTAGAAACCAATTATGTCAGTGTGATTTAATTTTATTTCATTAATATTTGTGTGATAATATTTTATTTAATTAATACAAAGTATATCTTAAATTTTTTAATAGTTGTTGTGCTTTATAATTTATTTCATTTATGTATTCATATTTATTTGTTGTTGTGCTTTATAATTTATTTCATTTATGTATTCGTATTTATGTTAAAAGTATGTATTGGATGATCATTTTTCTATTTAAATTTTAAAAAATATTTATTGATTTTCAGACTAAAAATCGAGAAATTATATTTTTTATAAAAATTGTAATTATTCATGGGTAGCTCAGTTGGTGATCACTATATTATGAAGTATAATGTCAAAAAATGAGATTTGATGTTCAAATATCTAACAAACAACTAAAGAAATAAAATTGTAATTTTATACATTTGTATTTATGTAGAAAATATGTTTACTTGATTAAATTACTTTATATATTATCAAAAAATAATTAATATCTTAAATTTAAAAGAGGATTATTATTTAATTTTTTATGATCTTAAAATGGCACTTATAATTTTAATCAACATGAAATTAATATTTTGACTAAGTCCAATTAATTAACGCTTTTTTGCTTAAATTGGTTATTGCATGACTCCCTTTGTTTCAATCTCTAGTCCTCTTATCCCTCATGGATAGTGGGATTTTCTTAGCTAAAGAGATAGGGAAATTCCTTTAATGGACTGGGGAATTTAATAAATGGAGATTTCATTTAGTTAAATGGGTAGTGGTATGAGCTATGAAGACTTGTGGAGGAATAGGATTTAAGTATCCGACATTAATGAAATTAGTTTATGTTGCAAATCTATTATGAAGACCTTTTCTTAGGAAAATATGAATGGTGGAAAAATGCCATCAACAAAAAGTATTTTGGGGAATTTTCCATTGTTTAATATCTCCTCTTGGTTTGGATCCTCTCGGTTTTGGATGAGATGGTACTTTTCGTCTAGGCATTGGAAATCAATGGCAACGCACCTCTTCCACTAACTCAATGGTTCTTTATCTTTTTTTGTAGTTTTTCTTTGGGTTTTTATGTTCCATACTTCTAGGGTTGCTTGAGTCCCACAACAATGTTTCTTGGAATTTTTTTAAGAATATTACAATAAACACAAATAAAATATCAGAGACATAAACATGGCAGAAAATGCTTCACAAGACTCAGTTAATTGCATTCCTCTCATAAAAAATAATGATAATGATACAAATATAAAGGCATCAAGAGAATGTCTTAAGATAGTGCATCTATCTTGGACACAATCACTTTGGTTGAGTAAATATCTCAACCACACACTAATCTAGGAGCCTAACTAGTTGGAGAATATCTCTCAACCAACCAGACCTAAGAAAACTCCCTAGTTTGAGGAACTAACCCATTCTAGAATAGATAGGTAGGAATAAATACAAGTTTCATAATTTTGAATATTTTTGGACTTATTGTTGTTTATATGTGAGAGTGAGGCTAACATTGCGCCCCCACAGCCCCCCCACCCCCTCCCCTACCCCCTTAACCATAAGTCCAAAATAATAACCTAGTACCATCTCCAAGTCCTCATGCTGAAACGGCTGAGTTGATCCTCAATGAAAAAACTACCTGAAAAACTGCCAAAACTGGATGCTGAAAACTCCAATTTGAAGAGAACAAAACAAGAAACATGAATCAGCTGCAAGTTTGATACATCCCTAAAAGTCTCTTAAAAACTCCATCAAATGTCACGCTAAAACGCGAAAGGATCCCTCTGTCCTTTGCTTGGTCTAATTACCATCCAAGTGAACAAAATAATGTCCACAAATTCTCTCAATTAGCTTCCCAATTGCTTGTCCACTGACAAAGTTTTTCTAATGCCCACTGTCATATTTGTTGAAGTTGAGATTCCTAATCTCTTTCACACTGGAAAATTTGGCGATGCCCATTGGTTGCTTTGATGATGCCCACTGGTTGACTTGATGATGCCCATTGTTTGCTTTGATGATGCCCACTGGATGACTTGATGATGCCCACTAGCTGCTTTGATGATTCCCACTGGTTGATTTGATGATGTTGTTGAAACTTTTAGTCTAATAACCATCTTCAATTTCATTATCATTTCCCCCCATTGTAAGCTGAAAGGAGAGACAATCATCATCATTGAACTGCCCCCCTTAAGGTGTAAGAGAGTTTCTTAGGAAACTTTACCTCTGCCTTAAGTAGATTGTAAGACTTATGCAACTTCTTTAACTCTAGATTCCATTTCCAAGGGTTTATCCAGCCATAATTAACTGTCACTTTATTTTTCATTCGACATTTCTCAGATAGATGATTTTTCTTACCACAATGGTGACAAGGATGGAGGTTGAAACATTTTCTCTCCATATGACCATTTCTCCTACAATGGTTACACTTAACAAGATTATGAGCATTTTCTATAAAACCTACAGTTACAAACTGAACTGGTTTTGAGAAATCTAGAACATACAAAGTTTTTTCTTTTATGTATCCTAGGCCATGTTGATCTTTGTTGAAAGAAATTTATTCCCAAGGTATGATCACCTTCTTGAAAAGATCATTTTGATGTTTTTCTTCACACATGTTGCTGGTACTAACATTCTATGCTAGATTCATTAAATCATCTGTATCACAGTAAGCATCAATCATTTCTATTAATAATTCATCAGTTTCACATGCTGCATAAAACTGTTCAATTAGATTTTTAGTATTACTAGCTTCTTCATTTAGTAGTACAACTGGTTGGATGAGATCATTTGTGTCACAATTTACATAGACATGATGTATCATATCATTTGGGTAACAACTTGCATCAATCTGGTGGATTAGAACATTTTTGTCACAACTTTAATTTGATGTTTGGATGAGGTATTTTTGTCACAAATTGCATCTATCTTCTATGTACATTGTGAATCTAGTAAATATTTCTTTTCACTGCTTTAATATGGAGTGCATTAATGATTTTTTCTTTCATATCAAGCTCAATTTGAAAATATTTTGTTGCTTTTAATGTGTTGATCATTTGGTCCATTAAGTTTTGATTTTGTTGTAATTTCCACTTAAGCATTTCAATTGTGTTCTGTAATTCATTATTGCACTCTTTCAATTCTTTAATTTCTAATTTGCACTTTGAAGACTTTTTCCTCCTTTACCCATGTTGGTCTTTGACACGCTCTCTTGTACTTACTCAATTGATTATCACGTTCACTTTGATCTTCAACTTGCTTAATTTTTCGAACTTGCTCGCTTGATGCTTTCTTGATCGTTGTGTGAATTTCATACTCACTTGAATTTGTGTTAACAATTGAATGCTTCGACTCACGCTCACTTGATTTTGCTTCAATAGAATGAGCGTGTCTGATACCACCAAAAATGCACCCAAGAGAATTTTTACAATGATTTTAATGACTTGACTTATTGACTCACTTGACTTACTAGACCCCCTATCAAGTCTAACTTAATGACTAGCTTGGATGTTGAGCTCAACTGAGAATGCACCTAATTACAACCAATTTTTAACTTTGGTTGATTTCAACTTGACTTTGGTTCAGATTCTTATAAAAAAAAAAAAGACTTTCAATTCAACCTAATATTAAATCTGACTTGAATGTGAAATAGACTTGATTGACTCACTCCAAAAATGGACATTTAGCACTCCAAATTTACAAAAATATTTTCATCTTATCACTCCAAAAAAATCTATGATCACTTATGTCTCCCAAAAAAAATCACTTATTGCTCCATTATTACAATTCAAAATAACACACCTCATCTCCAAACAAAATACAATTTTATGCTTTTTGTTTCGAGAACATAAAATAATATAAGTTTCATAAAACTTCAACGAAGCCCATTGATTATCATGAATGTCCATATATGTCCATTATAATTTTGTGTTGAATATAACTTTACAGATGAGTTGAGGAAAGCTTCAAACAATACAAGTCTTCAATAAGAGACTTACCAATTTACCTCTATTTACAACTATATCCATTCACAGAGATGTGTTGCACATTCCCCAAGCACCGAACTTCACCTTAACCATAATATTTAAGAGCAAAATTGATCACTCCTCCAATTTACGCTATTTGTTCTGGACTGGTCCTTTCTTGTGCAAGCTATGGGTCAGTTCTTTCACAGTGAGTGCATCTCCCCCCAGTGTTCATTGATGAAAATTTCACAAAATCCTCACTTACAAATGCAACATAGTCCTTGGTTGCATTCCGAACACAATGAATGGACTAGCTTTTTATGTCTCTGTAAATAAAATATGCAAATATTAGTCTGTGCATCGATTATGACAACTACATTCTCTGTTGTTGTAGCAACAAACTGGCCATGATTAGGCTAACAATTTTAGAGTCCAAGGTATATTATAGAAATCCCTAGCCCTAGCCAAAAGTTGTAACCTTGGGTAGTTCTTTCCAAAGGGCTATTATGCACCCCAAATGAACATTGTATTCAAACGTTGTGTCCCTAAGAAGTTGGTGTACCAACTAACTAACTTGAGGCCTACAAAAATTTTAGCCCTTGATATTCTAGGGTTATGGTTTTGGACCTCTATGTTTATTCTTTATGTCAAAAGGCCATTCTTTCAGTCTCTTGTAATACATTTTTATGAATTCATGTAGTTTGCATCCCTCTCTTTTCTGTGACAACTACCACCATTTTAGCCAATTTGTGTTCTATGGTATTATATTATTTTATTTATCAATAGAAGCTGGGTTTTCACTATATTATTGTTCTCTTTGTGATATTCCACTATGTATGTGTATTTCATTTCCTTTCATGCCTTTCATTTCAATCGTTTTACAACCCAGATAAATTTTTGCGGCATTCTTCCTCCCCTTTTAGGTCTTCTTCTCTTAGTTACTAGAAACCTTAAAGGGAGTGTGCCTAGATCATTAGCGATCAAGGATTCAAGAGGTTTTAATTTCGATACTTGCACTTTTTTTTAAGCAATGGTATGAGTATTAATGTTTTTAGTCCAATCTCATCCCCAAAGTGAGCCTTTGGGCCAAATTTTGGCACTTGGATGGTTTCCTAAGGTTAAAATTTTCTAAGAAGTTTTGGCCCAACGGAATCTTCTTACAATGGAAAAATTGAGTAAAAGGGGATCTCAAAACTATTTTAAATGTTCTTTATGTCTCATTTGTATGAATGCTTGGAGCACCTATTTTTGGAATGTGAACAAACTCAATTTGTCTAGCACTTTGTCTATACAGGCTTTTTGACATAATTAAGTGGTATTCTACTTGGGTGAAAATGTATGGATCTTGGAATCCATCTTACTTGGGCTCTTTTAAGGAAAGTATTTGTTTAAACATGTCCTTCTATCCCTTATGTAAGTTTTCTAGAAGCTTTGGGTTGCACATAATTGGGTTATCTTTCAATATGAGAAGGTCCCTCTAAATTTAGTTGTTGTCAAGGAAAACGCTTTCTTGTCTAAGAATCTTAATTCTCAATGCCTAAATATTTATTCTCCATAAAATTTGGTTCATATAGAATAAGCTTTTCTCACAATTTGACCTAATATTTTCTCCTCTTCATCTATCCAAGGTAACTTCATTTGTCTCCTTTAGAATTTCACTAGTGTATAATAGACCAATGTGCACATATCATTCTCCTTAATGGGGCCTCAAAGTTTAACCCATGGGTGGGATATCTTGGTGGGGAGGTTCGGTGGGAGGGGTGGTGTCAAAGGAACAAGATTTTTAAAGTATGGATGGGACAAGAAACGGGTATTCATAGATTCATCAAGGAGTTACCGATGGAATTTAAAGATAGGATTGAGTTCAATTAGCCTAGATCATTAGAAGAGGCCACCTGGAATTTGAAGCATTTCTATGAACAATTGAAGTGAAAGACTGAGAATAATCCAGATTGAAGAGGTAATGCAAAGAATAAAGGAAAAAGGGACAAGAAGTGAGTTAGATTACAAGATTTAGGTAACAAGGAAAATGTTGCACCACCTAAGAGTTTCAATGCATTTGATAGAGGACAAGGACACATGTCTAAGGAGAAGAATAAGGAGCCTATGAAATGTTGGACGTTTGGAGGGGATCATCACAAGAGGAATTGTCCATAGTACCATAGTGGTAGGCCTAAGATATACAATGCGCAGGAGGCACAGACTGTTGGAGACATTAGTTAGAGTATTCCACATATCTATGCAACATTGGATAACAAATAGGCAGATCATCGGAAATTATCATTGAGATGTACGGTAAGATTTGTGATCAAGTTATCTATATTTTTATTGACCCTGGATCTAATTATAGCTATGTTAGTCCTAACTTGGTCGATAAGTGTTGTTTGAGTAAGGAATTGCATGCAGAGTCTTGGTTAGTGTAGTTGGCTACAAGTATGAAGAAGAGAGTTCATAATTGCATAAGAGCTTGCGCATTTGATTGGAATGGTATGCCTACCGCAACACACTTGAATGCATTATTGTTCGGTTCATACATCATGTTGTTGGGCATGGATTGGTTGTATCTTCATATAAGAAAGGTAGATTTTTATGACAAAGCCATTGAGTGTGTTGATGACAATGAAGAACCATGAGTTTTACAGGGTAAGAAGAAAGTTGCACTGGTTAGGATGGTGGCATCTATGCAAGCAAAACATAGTCACAGGAAAGGGTGTAAGTTATTTGTAGTGCACATTTCTTGTGATAAGGGTAAAGAAGTTGAAGATACATATGTGTTGAGCAGATACCTAGTTTGACAGCAGTTCAAGGATGTATTTCTTAAGGAAATTATAGAGTGACCACCTCATAAGGAGGTATACGTTTCTATTGAGTTAGTGTCAGGGGTAGCTCTAGCATCAAAAGCACCTTACACAATGAGCACACCTGAGATAATTGAGTTAAAGTTATAATTGAAGGAAATGTTGGACAAGGGGTACATTAAGCCAAGTGTATCACCATGGGGTGCACCAGTATTGTTTGTGAAGAAGAAATATGGTACTCTCAGATTATGCATTGACTACAGGAAGTTGAAAAAAGTGACCATCAAGTATAGACACCCTTTGCCAAGGATTGATGACTTGTTCGATCAGCTGAAGGGAGCAACACTGTTCTTGAAGATTGATCTAAGATTTGGATACCATCAGGTATGCATAAACGAGGAGGGCATTTAGAAGACAGTATTCTAGACCAAATATGGGCATTATGAGTTTATTATTGTTCCATTTGTATTAACTAATCCTCCATCTACATTTATGTGTTTGATGAATAGTGTGTTGCATCCATATTTGGATAAGTTTTTTTATTGTGTCCATTAATGATATACTCGTATATTCTAAAAATAAAGGAAGAGCATGTCGAGCATTTAACAGTAATATTGAGGTTGTTGAGAGAGCATGAGTTGTATGCTAAGCTCATCAAGTGTAGTTTCTTTAAAACTGAGGTACATTACTTGGGGCATGTTGCCTATAAGGATGGCATTGCAGTAGATCCATAAAAGATATGAGCCATCATCGTGTGGGTAGCTCCTAAGAATGTGGATGAGGTAAGATATTCCATGGGTTTGGCAGGCTACTATAGGAGGCTCATCAGGAACTTCTCACAAATTTCTTATCCTATTACATCATTGCAGAGGAAAGGTAAGAAGTTTGAATGGGCAGAGGAATGTGAGGCTAGTTTTGAGTAGCACAAGTAGTTGTTGACACATGCACCAGTGCTAAAGATTGCAAATCCAGACAAAGGGTTTTTGTTATGCAAAGATGCTTGCAAGAGAGGTCTTGGTGGAGCCCTTATGTAGATGGAAAGGTGGTATGCTATAGCATGAGCATAACTACCTGACACATGATCTTGACTTGGTAGCGATTATACATGCATTGAAGACATGGAGGAACTATCTTCTTGGAAGGAGGTCTGTACTTATGACTGACCACATTGGGTTGAGTTATTTGTTTGACCAGCTGAATTTGAACGCTAGGTAGGCTAGATGGTTGGCCACAATTAGGGAGTTTGATTTCGAGATCAGGTACATAAACATAAAGAGAATAGGGCAGAAGATGCTCTCAATAGACGGGTACAAGTAAATCACTTGGCAACTATGAGCTCCTATGAGACATACTTATAGGATAAGATCTTGTAGGTAGGTCAGTAGGATGTCAGGTATATGGAGATTGTGCACAAGTTGCAACAGGGTGCAGATACAGGTACAGGTAGTGGTACAGGTACAAGTACATGTGCAGATGCACACAATATGGACTATTTTCTTACAACAAATGGATTGGGTAGATTTAAGGATAGGATATATGTGCTAGATAGCAATGATCTCAAGAAGATGATCTTGAGAGTTTCATGTGAAACCTTATTTGGGTCACCTAGGATATCAAAAGACACAAACATAAGTGAAGAAATTTTACTATTGGCCAAATTTGAAGAGGGATGTACCAGAGTTCACGGCTAGATGTTTCGATTGTTAGCGAGTGAAATCAGAACGTAAGCATCCAAGTGCACTGCTCCAACTGATCATGATCCCATAGTGGAAATGGGAAGTCATTTCCATTAACTTCATTATAATTTTACCGAAGACATTGAGACAACATGATTCCCTCATGGTTATTATGGACTGGTTGATGAAAGTTGCAGATTTCATTCCAGTGAAGTCTACATTTTCAGCTAGTGATATTTCACAGGTATTCATGCGAGATGTGGTCAGATTGAATGGTGTTCCAAAGAAGATTCTGCCAGACAAGGATGCAAAGTTCACTTCCAAGTTTTGGATGGAGTTATTTGCAGGTTCGGGCACAAAGTTGGCCTTCAATATGGCTTCTCATCCACAAACAGATGGACATACAAAGACGTTAACAAGATATTGGAGGAAATGTTAAGGATGTACTTGACACATCAATAGTGAATGTGGGAAGAGTATCTTCCACTGGCATATTTTGCATACAACAATGGGTATCATGAATATTTTAGGATGAGTCCTTTTGAGGCATTGTATGGATGGAGTTACAACACTCTCATCAGTTGGAGTCATTTGGTCAATAGGGTGTTGATTGGACCAGATATGTTGGAAGACATGGAACAAGAAATGCAAGCGATCAAGAAGAATCTAAAGGCACCACAAGATAGGTGGAAAAGTTATGCATAAAACAACAAGTTGTTCACGGAGTTCCATGTTGGGGAATAAGTGTACTTGCACATCAAAAAAAAGAAGAGCTCCTTGCAGATTGGATCATGTGCCAAGATGGCACCATATTTTTGTGGACCCTTCAACATTATTGAGAGGGTTGGGCCAATAGCCTATCGACTTGAACTACCTCTTACAGTGAAAGCCCATGATGTTTTCCATGTATCATTTCTTAAGAAGTATGTTAAAGATGTTGATCATGTGATTGATTGGTCTATATTGCAGGTGGAACTAGATGGAGAATTACAGCCGAAGCCTTCATTTGTATTTGCAGAAAAAGGTGCTCATGCTCCGGAATCGATAAATCAAGAAATTTAAAGTGAAATGGAAGCACTTTGGGCCCAAGGAAGCTACATGGGAGATGGTGGATTAGATGTAGGCTATGTATTCCTCCTTGTTTGCCGGCTGAGGAAAAGTAGTTTCGGCTTGGTGTTTTGGTGTGATTTTGGTATATGCTTTGGTATATGTTTTGATATATGTTTGGTGATGTTTGTTATATATACATTTTTATATGGATGTAAATACTGCCATGAGCTACATTATAAAGATCCAATAAGCGATATGGTTGTCATGTCATTATGATGTTATGTTGTTATGTTTTCATGATGGTTTTCTTTTTAGCAAGTTGACCATTGTAAATACTAAATCAAACTAAGTTATAAAGCTCCATCAACAACATATTTTTCTTACAACAATTTTGTAGCTATAGGTGTAGTTGAACACCGAGGACAGTGTTCCCCCAAGGGGGAGGGTTTTGTGAAAATTCCATGCAGTAAATGTAATAAAGGAAAAATAATAACCACGGATAATGGGACACTAATTCCAAGTTGAGTGTTCAGCAAACTCCTAGTGATGGGGATCACTTGTGATTATTTATGGCTAAGGAAATTGGAAAAGGCAATGGATAAGGCTTTAGAAAGGAAAAATGGAATTTTCGCACATTTATTTAGTAATGAAAATAATGGAAATTAGGAGAAAAGGGAGGTGAAAGGGCATGAGTTACATTTGAGGAGGAAAACGAAGGAAAATAATGGAAAATGAAGAAAATAGAGGCCTCATTCATAAAAAGGATTCTAAGGATCAGTGGTAACCTTTTGGTTAGTTCAGTGTTGGAGATCTCTCTCATTATCCTCTCCCTCACTTACTCTTGGATACTTAGAGCTTTCTTGGAGCACTCTTGGAGGGTGTGGCATACTTGGATTCTTGTAGAAAGAAGGCAAAAGAAGAGAAGGAAAGTGCAGGAGGGCATCGAGATCAACAACTACATCAAATGTTCTTGTAGATACTGAGTTGCATTTATGTTTCCTTCACCAGATTTGGCATGCATGGAATATACACGCGATTTGTTTGTTGTGATCTATCATTGGCATGGAGGATGGTCAGATTGAAAATGGATTACCTAGCCTTGCCATTTCTTGGGTAGTCATGGTGATTGTGGGTTCATTTTTCATTGTTGTGTTTTAGTTGGTTCTAATGTTTCCTTAGCTTGGGTTAAATTATTAGTCCCATAGCCTTGTTTGGACAAATGGTCTAGATCCCTAGAACAACTTGGGTTGAGTTACTAGTTTCGTAGCCTTGGTTGGATAAACACTCTAGAACTCTTGGTGGGTGGAGTTACTAGTCTCGTAACCTTGGTTTCACAAGCAATCTGAAGCTCGGTAAAAGCTGTGGGTTGAGTTACTAGTCCCGGAGCCTTGAGTGGAAAAATTCTCTGGAGCCTTGGATGGCTTGGATAAAGACCAATCTGATGATGGTTTTGATGATGTCAAACTGTGAGGTGGAATCATTGTTTGACGTATTAAGGTGGATGGCCTATGGAAGCCATGGATGGTTTCTTATTGATGTGTTCTATGAGAGCTTGGTGAGCACTAGTATTGCAACAATAATGCTGCAATTCCTGGGGCTTCCTCCTTTACTTTTATCAACCTGATAGTTCATAACAAACTTGGAAGTGATGGTGTTGTATGCACAAGTACTAGCTGTTACTGCAGGCTGTCACTTGATCAGCTAGCACGAGTTCGCTAGGAGCTTAAGCCAACTTCTATGAGTTCTCAAAAGAAGCTTTAACTATGATGAAAGGAAATTAACTCTACAGGGGCTATTCTACTTGCAGAAAGAGAATGAAAACAGAAATGAAACGCAAACCCTAGCAAACCCTAGTTTACGCACTAACCCTACTTTTGCAAGAAACGAGATGGAAACTATTGGAATGGCGGCCATAGGCTACTGAAAATGTGAATTGCATTTATTCAAGCTACTTCTGACAAGGAATGGGGAGAAATCATCTTTTTGTACTTTTGACTGTTTTTATGAGGAATTATTATGCTTGTGATTTATCTAGTTGTGACTGTGCAGAGGTTTGGTGGCAAAGGAAGATGGAGTTGGATTTTACAGAGGGTGAGGAAGGTGTGGAGAGGTGCTAAGAAGCCCCTAGTACCCTTCCAAAGACTTTCATTGTGATCAGACTTCGAAAAATCACTCACAGGAAATTGTACAGGAGGTTGCAAAGGATTTACAGGAGGTTCTATAGGAGGAGGCCAAAAGTTGTTTCTGGAGTTTTGAAGGTGGAAAAATGATGGGAAAGGGAAATGAAGGCTGGATGAGGGTGTTGAGGTGTCTAGAACTTGTCAGGGAAGATCGGGGATGAACATGATGGTTGGATTTGTTCAAATGGTAAGAAAGCAACTTTATGGAAAAAAACACAAAAATTAGGGCAGATTGGCGAAATGTGGCGAATGAGCTAGGAAATCGATGAGGAGTGAGATGGTGCTAGCTGTTTTATGGAGAGATGATGAGTTGGGATGTCCTGCAAGAGATCTGCACAGTTATTATCAAAACTGACTAAAGAAAGAACTAAAAATAGATTTTTGTCTAGCGTGACCTAATTTCTAACCTACAAATAGAAAAATGTTGAACAATACCTTATGAACAGAAAAGCATGCAGGAGAAATATGGAAAAACATCAGGAAATGATCTAAGAAAGTGAATATGAACCAATATCAACTTTTCCAAATCAAAGTATCACACTAGCAATTGCATGGAAGAGCAAAAACTGTGTTTTTGGTGGCAGCAATAGTGCCTTGACCTCGAATCATAGTCCCAAGAAGGGAGAAAGGAGATCAAGACCTGTTGTTAGCCTTTTTGGATCCTTTTATGTCACTGCAACAACTTACTTAAGCAACTTGAAACAAAAACAACTATACTAAGCATCAAAAGCAACCTAATCTGATGAAGTAAAATGAATTTATGCAATAGAAATTAACTCATGAATGGAAGCAAAACATATAAGTACACAAAGGAGGTGTTGGGAAGCTTGGGTTGGGCCCTAACCCAAGAGCTTCAGCCCTCTGAAAGAGATTAGTGCTGGGTCAAGGCCTGTTTCATCTTCATTATCAAAAAAATAACAGTTACATCACATAAACTGTTCTTAAAAAGAGCTTGAAAATGAGCTGAGCACAATGCTGCACAAAAGTACGAAAATATACTAACAACTAGCTAAAATCTAACTAACTAAACAGAGGCCCTAAGCCCCCCTATTGATACAAATGGATTCTCCAACAGTTCTCCTAAAATCAAGGAGCTCATCTTCCCAAACCTGCAGACAAACAATAGTCCTTCTTTACTTGCTCGGCTGCCCCTTGGATGCACTAATGTGGTTGCTTGTGCTTCGAGTTTCTGATGGAGAATTCAAGGTAAGGGTTCATAAATGAAGGGGAAACCCTCCTACAAATCCCCTCCTTTGTTCTTCCTCGAATTTTGCTGCCAAATGCTCATTAAACCTTTCATTTTGTCTCAAAGTTGACCAAAAATCTACATAAAGCACACATTAGACTACATGGCAAAATGACTAACCCAATTCACTCTATTAGCATAAATATATTTAAAAACATGAAATAAACTAATGAGAATGGTGGATTAGGTCGAATTAAGAGGAAAAATGAGCCCATATAATTACCCATTTTTGGGGCTCATCAGAGCCCACATTCATGCTTGGAATATGCCATGGGGTGAATGGTTGAAGAGAGATTTGGCTCAACCATTCTATGGTTGGGTGGAATGTGGAAGTCCTATCCTAGGTTTTGATTTTGCATCATTAATGAAAGGTTATTTATCCTAGTATTTCTATGATAATTTTGATGGATTATATGTGGTCTATATGGTTATACTTTCATGAGTATTTGTGTTGCTATTATGTTGGTTATGTATGTGTTTTATGACAGTAGCTATGTATGTATTTCATCATGCTTTTACTTGTAATTTAATGATTAATGTATCTATGACCTAGTGGATGTAATAACAGTTGATGTGTTGAGTCATGATTAGTTCTTAGTGATTCTCCGATAAGTATGAGACCCTTATTCTCAAAACTGTTATTTACACTTGTAGATAACATATTTGTGATATTTTTAGACATAGTTACTGGAGAATACATAGTAAAAACCATTTTCCGTCAACATTTCAAATCCCAACTGGGATCCATCATCATCCATATTTGTGATATGTTTGACGAAATGCCTGTCATGGCTAGTAGGGGCCCATTCAAAGCCTTGAACAAGTATTTTCTTTAGTATTGTCATATCCATGTTATTTTGATGATATGAAAAGATGGTTCAGTTATGGGCAGCAACCTGGCCTCTGGGCTTGAGAACATGGCTCGAATCCCATAGTCACTAGCATAGCGCTGACAAATTGAGTCCCTGGTCACTGGCAGGTAGGCCTATGAGAGAGAATTTGGGTTTCTGGTTGTTGTTATGCCTATAGCATGAGAGTGACTAAGGCTTCAGTTGTCCAAAAGTTTAGTGGAAGAAAAGGGAAATATGTCTAAAGTATTGGATCAGTTTCTGAGGGTCATGCAGTTGATGTTGAATGTCTCTATGGCGTGTTTCCATTTGTTACACTTCCTTAACACGACTTAGGAGGTCGAATCATGTCATAGTGGTCTCTCATCGCATGTTTACCCCGGTTGGACGGTTGCTTGGGTAGATGTGGGAGGAGTGTGTTACAAAGTTGTATCAAAGCATATTTCACCCCTTGGACTGGATGGGCTATGTATTGGTCATGCATGCATGTTAGTTGCATGTGTGTCTCTCACACTTGCATTCTATGTGCTTCTTTCATTTGCACGATGTTGATCATGGTTGTAGTGATGTCGTCATGTGAAAGTTGAGATGGTCAATGTGGAAAGCAACATCATGAGTGTATGTCTAGTTATATGTCATTATATGTTGCTTATACATATCATTGTAATCAGTTTGGTTACAATATTGCAATGTTGGTTACGTTCTTGTATGCTTGGTTGCATGTATCATTCTTGCAGGTTTGATTTCAAGTATCATTCACTCATGCTTGACCGTATGTGGTTAGGCATATGGGTAGTTGGTCACATATTTCTTATGCATGTTCATGTTTTCATTTGGTTAAGTGTATAGTGATGTCATGGTTGTTTTCATGCATGAGGTTGTGGTGTGTGTTATTGTTGAGGTCATGCGTTGATGAATGGACCCTAGCTAGAATGACAGTTGCATGGTCATATGCTTATTGTTAAGTTCTATATGCTAGCATGATTATGTTATACATGTATCATGCTGATTTGTTGGTGTTTCAGACAAGGTATCCTCCCCGATTATACCAATATATGTTGGTTTTTTATCAATTGGTTTATTTGACACAATATGCATTGCAGGAAAGAGATCAAATGGCTAGCAAGATGGTAGACTACGTATAATATCCGTATGAATCATATGAGGAACATGGTGTGGGGAAGTCTTCTGATTTGGTACACATTGAGGAGCTTGAAGGAAGAAACAATGAGTTGTAAGGAAGATAATGATAGAATCATCACAAGCACATGAAAAGCTAGCAGAGGTAAATGTAGTCATACTTCATAGCTTGTAATATTGGCAACGAGAGGGGCCATGTCAAATCAGCTATGAGTAGGAAGACTAAACTAATGGGGCATGTGACGGTAGGTTGCATGGTGGCCACAAGCTAGATAGTGATGACACGGTTAGAGATGGAAGAATATTGGAAACTGCGGGTAGGAGAAGGGATAGTCACATGTACCATTCTAGTTTTGGTTCTGATAGGCATGATGATCGATATCATTATCATCCTTACAGGAGGAGTGATTAGGGGTATTTTTGAAATGAGTTTAAGAAATAAAAGCCACCTACTTTTTATGGAGAGGTAAATAAATCACAAGATGCAAATGCATGGTTGCTAGGCATGAAGAAGTTCTTTAGGTTGCATGACTATTTAGAGAACATGAAGGCTAGAGTGGCTACACTTAGTCTCAAATGTAAATATGACATCTAGTGGGAAGATGTGAAGAACGTGAGAGGTATACATGAGGAAGATTTTACCTGGAATGAGTTTGAGCGACTACTCAAGAAGATATGTTTGTCGGAAATATACTTTGATGGAAAAGCGAAATAATTTTATGAGCTCAAGATGGGATCCATGACAAATGATGAGTACACTAACACGTTCTTAGAGTTGTTGAGGTCTGTGCCTTACCTCAAGGATGAGAAGGCCAAGATTCAGAGATAGATTGAGTTCGATGAACCTAGATCATTAGAAGAGGTCATCTGGAAATTGAAATATTGCTATGAACAATTGAAGTGCGGGACTGAGACTAAGCCAGATTGGAGAGGTAATGCAAAGAATAAAGGAAAATGGGACAAGAGCGAGTAAGATTACAGGATTCAGGGAACATGGAAAATGTTGCACCACTTAAAAGATTGAATGCATCAGATAGATGACATGGACAAAGATATTAAGAGCAGAATAAGGAGCCCATGCAATGTTCGACTTTTGGAGGAGATCATCGCAGGATGGATTCTCCACAATACTAGAGTGGTAGTCCTAATATATATAGTGTGCGGTGTTATCACTCAGATTTTCCTTGAAGTTGTAAGAAGAAGGAAAGAGGTCTGAGATAACCACAAACCAATCTTTTAAGTATAGAATCTAGTCAATCTATACTCAAAGAGGGCTCTCACTTTATGATTTAGCTTTGTTTTATGGGATATTAGGTTAGTTATGAATACTTGGGGGGTTTTGACTTTCTTTGGTGGTGGAATTCGAGAGCAGATGGATAGAACAAGGTATTTCAGGCCATTGGGCTATGGAGTCAACTGAAGATGGCTTAACTGGACCAGGTTGATTCAACAAAGGAGGGCTTCACAGTGTAAGATAGCTAAACAAAAGACAAATGATAGCTTAAAAGGATGAAATGGTCTTGAAAGGGAGGAAGGGCAATTAAGAATCCTTCAACAAAGTTAAGGATGAGGGAAAGTGGGTGCTCATTAAAAAAAAGCAATTAAGAATTATTTGTTAAATGGTCACAGCGATAAACTAAAAAGCAAGGAGCAATTAAAAATTCCCTACCTATGATAGCTTGGAAGAAAACATTAAGAATATAAATGATTTTAAAGACAGATTGCAGTAAAACTCTTTCAAAAATATAATTTTTCATTTATCATTCAGATATGAAACACATATGAATATTTAAACCAGAAAATTGTAAAAACACAAGATATAGAATACTTATTTGTTTCTCGTTTGACACAGGTATCCTGTAAAAGTCCTTTGGTTTATTACTTTGTCCAGCCAGCCATACAATAGTTGTTCCACAACACTTCTATTACAAAATAAAGTGTCTACAGAAATGTCTAAGAATCCACCCAAAATACTTCAAATGAAGAAGTATTTATATTAATTGTAAACTGAAATATCTTGAAAAAATATCAAGACTAGTTTCACAAATATCTATAACTGTTTACATTAATAGAACTTAAATAAAGGACAATCAAAACTAATGAATCTATTTGGCACTATTTCTATGGATTTATGGTGATAAAGAATAGAAATTCGAATTTGATAGAAACTCTTAGTTGATGATGCGACATCCCAGTCACTAACTGCATCCTTCCTTTGTGGATTCTGCCCCAGAAATTTTGCAAACATAGGGTCCAATGCTACACTTTTATATCTCAATCTGTGATAGATATGTAAAAAGTGAAAGAATTTTTTGTAGATAGGGATGTTTTTGAGATAAACCTCTCTTGGTTTCCCAAACTTCAACTCCATCTATTCACAATATTCTCTACAAAAAGATGTCAAAAACAAGACTTTGCACAAACTGAAAAATAGGATGTGAAGACATGCACTTAGCTCCCTTTTGGTAATACCCGTGTACAAAGTGAGATAGGTTTTTGTATATTAGCCTGTTAGGAACAAAAACCTCATCTCGTTTCATGAAATACTTCTTGGGTTGGCCACAATAGTTTTTGCAAAACTATGACTTAAATAGGAAATTTCTTAAGAATGTACCATTTTTGCTCTAATTTCATCTTTTAAGCTTAAACTTCTTTTGACTGTTTTTCACTTTTACCTTGGGTAAACTTCATTGTAGCTGGTGAAAGTGTTTTCATCTTTGTTTAACCCTTAATGTATTCATGTTTAATTTTACTGTTTACTGTTTACTTTTTACTTTAACCGCTCTATTTTTTCATCTGTCTTCACTTTGACATGAATTTGCATACTTTGTTTTGTAACTGTCTTCCCTGTTGTTTATCTTTGTTGAGCTAATTTGTTTACCGAAATTAACACAAATATTTCTAATCAATCCGGGTTGGTAATACTTTGATGCAAGTTCACTATGTGTGAATATCAGATGTAATCAAACCTTGAAAGATAAGTTTTTCAAAAACTAAAGAAATACATATTACAATTTCAATTCAACTGGTTTGAAAAGAGGAAAAAAACTGAAATGGTTCTTAACTTAAAAAGTCCAATTCTGCCTCAATTACTACTTAATGAATCAGAGATTGAAATGAATAACTTAAGATGGATAAATCATTAATGAAAGAAGGCTCCTAACTTAAGAGACACATGATATGTTTTATCATAATTCATTCACCTTAATGCCAAAAATACATAAAAAAACTACTTGCATGCAATCAAAGGAAACTAGTTACAATTCACCAAATTAACAGAAGGAGTGCTCAACTTGAGCACTTTGTTTTCCCAAATTAATAAAATGATGAATAAGCTGATATCTAATGAAATCAATCACCATACATTAACCATAAATCAATCTGAAATAAAGCATAGAAACTACTTCCACAATAACCAGATTACAGGAAATAAAACTAGTTTAAACAAGGAAGTGTACTTAGCTTGGAATGGGGGCCCTCCACCCTTGCTTTGCACACTTTGAAGAGTGATATCAGAAGCTCAAATTCATTCACACATCCATATCATTGAACATCAAAATAGTAATAGAACGAGTCTTCAAATTAGCTCTCCAATCTAAAAGTGTCTTAGCATGAAATTATAAAAAGTCAATACATAAGCCATCAAAGTCTTGGCTTTTAAATAGAAGTCTCATGAAAAAAACTAATCTATAATCATTCAAACAAACCAATCTACTCTTATCCATCTATCCAAGTCGAATTCATCAATCCCATCCCAAGAGATATGGTCAATCCCATAGAATCTCGAAACTACCCTATTTCTATGGGATTTCTGAATGACTAGTCATGATTGACTAGCATTAAATGGGCCTAACAAAGCTTGTTCTGTTCGAACTAAGCATAGCTAGCTTAGTCCTAGTTCCCAAGCTATCCATCCATGCATCCAATTCGTGCCCAAGTGTCCTGCAACCATATCAACCATATAACTATTACGGGAATTTCTGAATCTATCAATTTTTGCACTTAAAACCAAATTTTCATAAAAACTTTAGAATTTGAAAAATTAAAATTAAATACCTAAATGGATATGAAATAAATCAAAATGGGATTGATAAAATGAAAAATGGATGGAAAATATATGGATTAGTAAGTTTCTTAGAGCAAAAACAAGACCAAAATCGAGGGCCAACATCTCCCCCTTGTTGATTATCAAGCATGTCCCCATGCTTGTTTATTCCTCTTTGATCTTCTTCTCTATGTAGTAGATGTGATTCCTGTAGATGCTTCCTATTGTGCTGCCCTGACCAAATAATCCAAACCTGAGTCATGTCCTTCCTTGAACAAAGTTGCCTTTATCTTCTGCTTCTCATATTTTGCCTGCCACATATTCTTTTCTTTTAACTATTTAAATGTTTGTTTAGAAAGTAGATCATTCTTCTGTTTTAATCTCCCTAGCTCTTCATTTAACCTTTCATTTGCCTTGACCAATCTAGTATTATCCTGCTTACTTGCCTTGTTTTCCTCTTTTAATTGTTTTTCCATGATTTTATTAATTTCTAGTTGGTTAGTTAATTCCCTGATTCTTCCCAAATTTATTTCTTTTTCAAAATCTTGTTTGGTTTTGATTAATGATGCTGCTGTTGCATCATCATAAGAAGATTCTCTCTCAAATACTTCATGTGCAATGTCGTTCTCTACCTGTTTTCTTGTGGAATATGTGTCTACTTCCTTTTCTGTGTCAATGGGACTTTTATTCCTAAATCTCCTAGGAACAGACATAATAGACACTTCATTTTCCTTCATGGCTATGTTACTTTGCTGTTTGGCTATAGTCCTGGGATACAAGGGTGAACTCATCAATCCTCTGTTTTCTTGTTATACTTTATCCTGCACTTCATTAACATGTTCATTAAACTGGTTTCTAGTCATGAACTCCCTCCAAACTATGCCTTGTGACCTTACTTGATATTCAACCAAGATTTTTATCAATCCTTGGTGGTAAATTTGTGCTACTTTGGGCTTGTATTCATGTCTCACTGTCTCAATAATCCTTAAGAGGCTTCTAAAGAGAAAATATGGTAAGTTAATCCTATCTTCTCCCTTAATATGCTGTAAAAGTCGGATATGATATAGGTGGGTAACACTATATCCTCTATCACATGTCAAAAACTTTTGTATAACTAGAACCAACTCACCCCATGGTTCATTGAACCATTCCCTTGGTATCCCCTTGGTTCTGTCAAAATTCCCTTTCTGGTTCTTTTCAAGGAAGAAAGTCCATGCTTTCTCCTTGAAGTCCAGGCCTTTATAATATTTTTCACCCATCATTGGGAGATCTAGAGCTTGGGAAAGGTATTCCTGAGTCACAAGAATAATAACATCTCCTACCCTTGTTTGGTCCTGGTTGTAGTTGTTTATGAATTCCCTAGTTATCTCGTCACTGTGGCCATCAAACTTTTGCAAAAATCATATCAATCCTGCCTGGTAAAGCTTCTCTATGGTTTCCTTTTTCCAGCTCTCTATTTGAAATTTGGACTCTATTCTTGCTGACATTGTCTCTGAAAACCATTGGATATATGTTTCTGTCGTCATTAATTTCATCTTAACAATAACAATTTACAACTACTGCTCGTTTTCAAAATTAAATTCCAAAATCAGAGAATCTTACCTGCCTTCTGCAACAATTTTAATTCAATTTTCTTGTCCTCTGTTTATCCTTTCTCTGCAGCAACACAATTTTAAATCCCCTGTCCAAACAGTGAAACACCTTTATATATCTGTCAACATACTAAACTCTGTTTGGAAAACAAAATACATAAGAAAACAACATATTCATAATAGAATTTTGTTTTTCTTAATGTATTTCTAGGCAGAATTCTTATAATGCTCCATACATGCCTAACACCCTACACTATATATATAAAAACTAAAAAAATAATCAGCGCATTTCCTCAAATAACTCAGCCCTTTGGCAATCTCTGTTATACAATGCACACTTATACGATCAATCCCCTGCAGCAACCAAACATCCACGGTCTACATGTTTGTTCTCATTATAGGTCGCCCTCAATCAAAAGCATGCAATATATACAAAACGTATCTGCCATACAAACAATGCAAAACGAAATCGGCCATACAAACACATCCAAAAACCACATCCTCGACTCTAGAAAATAATACTCTACCTCCTTTGTTATAAAAACTCTGTTTCGATTTGCAAAATACGCATATGAGCCTATGTTAATGATGTGTTTTGCATGCAAGATATGGTTGGATTGTTGCGTTTTTTACATAACTTTCATTCCGTGATTTATGTAACTACACCGATGAATCTTATCGCCTAGCCATTTATGCATTAATACTGCTGTCATCTGACCCTTAGACTTATTAGTTTTTGGAGTTAATGGCATAGTTTCGGCGTTTTTACTTGGCTATTAGCGAGCTCTGAGGAGTGTTAAATGGTGCTCCAAATCCCTGTAGCTGTGTTTTGCTGAGAGGTGGCAAGAACAGATGCGTTGATCATTAAATGACAGGCAGTGTTTGAACGCGACCCATCGTTTGTGAACAAGCAAATCATATCGTTACCTGAGTTATCCCGAGATTCCAGCAGTCAACTCGCGTTGCACTCGGGACGTTTTCCTTCTTATTTCTCCACAAATCTGCTTTTAGTTTCCCCTTGCTTTGGCTTGCAACTATGCAGCGTTTCAACAACGTTCTGAGATAGTTCAGCGATGATGGAGTTGTTTAAACAGGTGCAGGAGACCGTTGGTTGTTTCATGACCATTTTCGTGGTTGTACCGTGCACTTGGCTTATAAACATTCTCATTGGCTGCTGCAAATCATGGTAGTCCTGTTGACCAGTCACCCGACTGTGTCATGAGGATGGCTGAGCTGTTTGTATGATTTAAATGTAAGCACATGTGCTCTAATGCAACTCACGGTGTAATAGTTGACGGTCTCCATGCCACGTTGTTCATCTCGTACGCGCGTGATGGCCTGTGTTATTTATGCTTGGTTGGACTGTCATTTCACTCATAACCTCCTCTGCCTTCCCTACTATGCTATGATTCTCCTTAGTGTCGTATGATGGACTTACCTGTCGCTCCGTTCCATCATATAAACCATAGCACTTATATGCAATAAACCTTGGCCATTAAACCTTTTTACCGCATAAATTTTCCTTTGTTTCATATTGTTTCGCATGCATTCATATGACCTTGTTTTGATTTGCATGCGCATTACATATTGCATATATGTATTCAAAGTTTTATTGCATATTTCCATATTGCGCATTATTCAAAGTTATCATGTATTTCCATATTATGATCATTTACACTTATAATTTTAAAATGACCACCTTGGTCATATTTAAAATTATTTTCATTTCTAATCATTGAATTGTATGTGCAGGTTTCAACATGTTGTCCTCGTTTGGTCCCATTATGCTTCTAAAGAAAAATACTTAGGGGTTAATGAACATGGAATGAGATAGGATGTATAAGGGTTATAGGGTATAATATTTACAAGAATAGGGGTGATAATAGATATCTTCAGGTACTAACTTCAACTTAACAAAAACTAAAAATTCCTAAGAAAAATTTGAATTTTCAAGCGCAAAATGACTATACTTATACTTCCCTGGATCATGTTTGTACAAGCGGGATGAAATCAGTTGATCAAATGTTGTAGATAGATTGAAAAGTAGAGTTTGTTGCTGCTTCTTGTTCTGCATGCTCTGGTTCTTGAATTGCTGACTGTCATTCATGTCCCTCTGCAATGACTTCATGATTCAGGTCCCAACTATTATGCACATGTTTATGTAATATGTACATTTTGCTACTGATATTTCAGGTCCCTCTGCTATGTTTGTTCAGGTCCCAACTGTTAACAATACAAGTTCCATCTGTACTTCAGCTGCACAACTAAAGTTCTTGTGCAATCTTCCCCCCTTGCTTGAGATGTGACTTGTCCACAAGTCAGATATGTATGGAGGATATCCTGCAATGAATGTTGTGAGAAAAGTAGAACAAGAAAATGAATTCATAGAGTCCAAGTTGCCTTGGTTTTCCCCTATGAATTCGTGTTTGCTTGGTGCCAGTTTCTTGGTTTTCACTAGCAAACAATTTTATTTTTTTTATGTTTTTTCTTTTGATTTTTTTTTTAATGTTTTTAGTTTTTATTTTGCTACAACATTGGAAGATGGATGAGTCTATTGCGCCATTATTTCCAGTTCTGTTTCTTCTACCAGTTGTTTCATAAATGCTTCCTTGCTAATAGGCCTGTTATAAACTTTGAGCCTATAACACATATTTCATTAAATTTGGGATTAAATGATCAATCTAGAATTTCAAAATAACCAAAAACCTCAATTATATTAATGTCATTGTAATAAAAAATTTCCAAATTTAATGAAATATGTGTTCTATGTCCGTTTACCAAAAGTGATGTAGATTCCTGGTCAATTGTCCTGATCTTGACTACTCCATTGTCAAAGATTTCTTCGATCTCATATGGGCCTAGCCAGTGTGTTGTGAATTTGGCTTTGAAATCTTTGAATTTGGAGTTGAACAGTAGTGCCCAGTCTCCCTTGTGGAATGTCTTGTTTTTGATAAATCTGTCGTGCCACTTCATTCTTTGCTGTTGTACCAGTGTGGTATGTTCTATGGCCTGGTGATGATGCTCATCTAGTCGATTTAATTCCATGATCCATTGCTGCTGTGTTTCAGACAGGTCCAGTCCTAGTTCAGCTACTAGTTTGTATGTGTGTATCTGAAACTCTATGGGTAGTAAGACCTATTTTCCATACACCAACTGGTATGGGCTAAAGGCAGTTGTATTTTTCCATGTGATTCTATACGCCCATAGTGCATCCCTTAGTTTTTCAGACCAGTCTTTTCTATTCATTTGTACTATTTTGGTCATGCTATTTTCCAGGACTTTATTTGTTGATTCGACCTGTCCATTTGCTTGAGGATGATATGGTGTAGACTTCCTGTGCTTGATCTTGTATTTCTCTGTAAGATCTCGTACAAGCTTTGAAGTTAACTAGGCTCACTGATCTGTTACAATTTGTCTGGGTACTCTATATCTTACAAAGATTTCTTCAAAGAGAAAGGTGACCACTGTATTTTCTGTTGTTTTGGTGACTGCCTTTGCCCCCACCCATTTGGTGACATAATCTGTACATACTAAGATGTACCTCTTGCCATTTGATGGTGGATTGATAGGTCCGACAAAATATAGAGCCCATTGCTCAAATGGTTCTATGAGGACTTGTGGTTTGAGCAGTATCTAATCTGATACTATTGGTCTCCCTGTTCTTTGGCAGCCGTCACATTGCTTGACATATGTCTTGGAGTCTTTGAAGATGGCTAGCCAGTAGTAGCCTAATTGCAGCACCTTGTAGGCTGTTCGTTTGTCTGCAAAATGACCACCACATGGTTCATCATGACATGCTTTCAGGATGTCTAATATGTCATCTTCTCTCACACACTTTCTGATTATCAAATTTGAACCAGTATAAAACAAATCACCATTTACCCAACTATATCTAGAGCTTTCTCTAACAATTTTCCGTTTTTGTTTCTTGGAGAATTGTGTTGGAAATTTTCCAGAAGATAAATAATTTGCTATGTCTGCAAACCATGGTGTTTTTACTGTTATTGCAAACAGGTGTTCATCTGGAAAGTTGTCTACAACTGGATTTGGATCGTTGGGTGAATGTATGCATGACAGAAAGTCAGCCACTTGATTTTCTTTGCCTGGCCGGTTTTGTATTGTAATGTTAAATTCTTGCATTAACAGTAACCATCTTGTTATTCTCCCATTGGTGATGGGTTTATTCATCAAATATTTTATTGCTGAATGATCTGTATGAATAAAAACTTGGTAGCCTGTTATATAGTGCCTGAATTTGTTTACTGCATGCACTACAACTAATATTTCTTTTTCTGTGACTGTATAGTTCAATTCTGCAGGTGTTAAGTTCTTGCTTATGAAGTATATTGCATAATTGAACAAATTCTCTTTCTTCCCAAGTGAGGCACCTATCACAGTATCAGATGCATCAGTTGAAATATGAAATGGCAAAGACCATTTTGGCCCATGGAGAATGGGTGCAACTGATAGTTTTTCTTTTAATATTTGAAATGCATTTTGACAATTATTTGTCCATTGAAATTCAACATCTCTTGCTAAGAGTTTGAACAGAGGTTGGGCTATTTTACTAAAGTTTTCAATGACTTGTCTATAGTAGCCTGCATAGCCCAAGAAAATTCTTACCTTTTTTTGTGTTGTAGGTGGCATTAAGTTAATGAGGACTTGGATTTTCGCTGGATCCACCTTAATTCCTGAAGCGGAAATATGGTGTCCCAAAACTATACCTTCTATCAACATCACATAGCATTTTTCATTGCTCAATGACAAATTTGTTTCTATACATCGTTTCAAAACTTTCTCAAGATTGTTGAGGCAATCATTATATGTGTTTCCATAAACTTTGAAGTCATCCATATAAACCTCTACACATTCGTGGATTAGATCAACAAATATTGCAAGCACTTCTCTTTGGAAAGTTGCAGGTGCATTGCATAAACCAAATGGTAAGACATTATATGCATAGGCTCCCCATGGGCAAGTGAATGTTGTTTTGTCTTGGTCTTCTGTTGCTATTCTAATCTGGTTGTACCCACTAAACCCATCTAGGAAGGAGAAAAATTTCTTTCTAGCTAATGAGTCTAGACCCTGGTCAATGAATGGTAGCGGAAAATGATCTTTTAATGTGGCTTTGTTTAATTCCCGATAGTCTACACATACCCTCCATTTTCCATTTTTCTTTGGTACTATTACCAATGGAGAAACCCATTGACTATCTGAAATAGGATAGATGAATCCAACATTTAATAATTTTTGCAGTTCTTCTTTCACTATTTCTTTCATGGGATTCATTCGTCTTTGAGGTTGCCTTACTGGTTTGATTTGATCATCTGTATAGATGTGGTGGATACATGTGCTGGGATGGATTCCTTGCATGTTAGTATAATCCCAGGCAAAAGCTTTTGAATATTTTTGTAATAATGCAATTACCTCTTGTTCTTGTGATGATTGCAACTGGTTTCCAATGTTCAAATGTTTTCCAGGATATATCTCAATTGTTTTTGTTGTTGGATTGGAGATTGTGTTTACAGGAAATATGTCTATAAAAGAATTTTGCAAAGTTTGAACAGTACAAGTTTCCTGAAAACATTGATTCAAAAGATTACTTTCAGCTTCATATTGAACCTCTCTAAGCTGCTCTGAAATGTTTGGTGCCGAGATGAAAAGATCCATTAAATCTTCATTCTCCTCTTCTTCTCTAAGGTCAAAGAATTGATTTATACTTAAAATTGATTTAGTTTGTTGCTGTTCCTGAGTTTCAAGTATTGATTCTAAAGAAGATGATTGTGCAGGTGAATAAAGAGCAATGTGTTTCCTTTCATCTCCATGTGAAATAATCATGCTTCCTGATCTACATCCTATAAAGGCATCAGCGGTGGCTAGCCATGGTCTGCCTAAGATTAGAGGATGTCCTCCCAAATTTGTTTTTGGTTGCAAGATAAGGAATTTAATAGGATACTCTCATGAATCCAAAGAGACTATGATATCTTCTAGTATTTCTTCCAGGACAACTTTAGATCTATCTGCTAATTCTAGAACTGTAGAAGTTGATCTAATGTTGTTTAAATGCAGATTTTTCATTGTCTCCATAGTCATTACATTTATAGCTGCTCCCAAGTCTATTAATGTATTTGGTACTGAGAAATTATTTATTGAGATAGTAACCATAGGGATACCAGGATCAATATATTTCTCTACAATGGCTTGTGTTGACATGAGGCTTGCTAATTTGCCAATGACTTGGACTGTAGTAGGATCCTTCTTCTTTTTACCAGTTTTTTTAATGCATAATTCCTTTATTGTTTTAGCATATATTGGTATCTCCTTAGTTGCCTTCAATAAAGGAATTTTTACATAAGCATTTTTCAATTCATCTAAAATATCAAATTTAGGAAGGGTCATTTCTTTTTGTTGTTCTACTAACCTCTCAGGATAAGGTGTTGTTTGAGTTATAATGGTTTTTCCTTTCTGAATTTGTGTTTCAAATTGTGATGTTTCAGGTGATTCCCCTTGTTCAATTTGCTCTTCTATGATTGGTGGAAAATCCTTTTTAAGCACCTTTCCAAACCTTAAATGGACATCATTTAGAGGAAGAATAGAATATGTTGGAAAATATGCTGCTTCCTCTACAGTGTATGTAGACTTATCCACTTTATTTTTCGGATTTGCCACCGGTTGGGCTGGTAATTGAGTTGGTCTGGGTTGGTTTGAGGGTAGTTGTAACTGTTGTGGTTGTGTCAACAATGGTGGAGGATTCTTCTGTGGAAATGACATGGATTGTGGATATGCAGAATTTTGTTGCGGAAATGGCATGGACTGTGGATATTGTGGATATGGAAATGGTTGTTGATATTGTTGCTGGTATTGTTGTTGACACTATTGAGGTGGCTGATTTCTATAACCATATCCTCTCCATCCTTGTACAGGTTGGTGTGGATATTGTTGTGGAGGCCAAGCCTGCCATGGCATTGGAGGGTTTCAAAGATTTTGAGGCGGATAAGGACAGTTTTGTTGAGGAAATTGTTGCAGATTTTGTTGAAGCATCCTAGGTTGCCATGGTCTTCGTGGTGCTACATAATATAAACCTTCTATTCCTTTCACTTCTTCCATTGAGTTCATTTGCAATTCTTTCAATCTTAGACAATTTTCCGTTGAATGATTTTCTGTACAAAGACCACATACTTTTTTTCCAAGGAAAAAAACGGTAACCTTTTATTAATGAATTAATGAAAAGTTACACTAGCAGATGCAATGAAGCATTCAGTATGCTGCCACATGGGCTCGCAGCGTTAGGAAACTAACGTGCATAAAGAATAAGAAGGAGAAGAGAAAAAGAGAAAGAAAAAAGGGGAAAAAAGCCTGACTTCACGCTTAAGGTTTTTCGCCCCTTTTTCTTTTCAACCTTGCGCCACTCTCCCACAGTGGGCTCGATCGAAACAATGACTAACTATGTTGTTACATTCTGCTGCCCTGTTTCTTTGTCTGAATCTGAAGTATCTGAGTGATGCTGCCGTTTGATGCCTCCCATGCTTTGATCCACGCTTGTCATTTCTGCCTGATTTTGCTGGGTCTCTTCCTGAATTGAGTGTGGTTGTAGATCCTTGTTGACTGCTGTGTTTTCCTTCTGGTTTTCTATTTCAACCTCCTCTATGGTGGTATCATCCTCCTCTGCTTCTGTTTCTTCGTCTTCTGATACTGTGGGGGCTTTCTTTTCCGCGGTTTTCTTCTTTATGACTTTATCTATGTTCTGCCATCCTTTGTGCTTCCTTTGTTGTGGCTTGCTCTTGTTAAGGCTTTTGCATGCATTGAACAGATGCCCTGTTTGTTGACATCCCCTACATCTGAATGCTGTATTCTCATAGTCCAAAGGTTGTTTCCATTGTGTATTGTTGAAATTCAGAATGATGCTTTTCGGTAACCCTTGACTAAGATCTACCTCGACACAGATTCTATCAAAGGTAAGGATTCCTTTTAAATGTCTCTCTGTGTCAATCTTTAACATTCTTCCAAGGGTATTCCCTATAGCTGATAAGGACGAAAAGTGCCAAAAATGCATCGGAAGATTATGTAACCTTACCCATACCGGCATCCTTGATACCACCATGGTATTTGGATCAAACTTCGGGAACCAAGGGGTAACGAATAATCCCGCACTGCCCCAGAACCATGGTCCTTCAGTGAGAGCTTTTTCCCTTTCTTCTTCAACGTGAAAGACTACTATGAAAAAACCCTTCGAGCATAGGTGTATCCGGCACTTTGTTGTCCATGCCGTGTGAATCCATTGATACAAAGCATCCGATCTAGGCCAGAAGCCGTTAAATCTACAAATAACGGCATTTTTTTGTAGATCTGAGAATATGCACTTTACCTCTGGGATATCCAACGGAATGGAAGGGCTCTCTGGTACTTCATCCACGATATACTGCCCTGGAGGTATATTAACAGTTGCATGTTCTTTCCCCTTTGGAGATTCTTTCTCTTTTGCTGCATCTCTGTAGGATCCTGTAGGTTTTGATGTAGATCCCTTTGATCCACCTCGCAATCCTAGACTGCTTGGCTGTCCCTGAGCTGGTGCCCCTCCTCTCAGCCTGAGATTCAGAACAATGGTTTCTCCTGGACTGATCTCGTAGCTTTCCAGGGTTCTGTGGTCCTGGAGAGACCACCTACCACTGACTAGGTGTTGGATCTGGCCTGGATAGCCAATCAGCGCACAAATTTGCTGCTTTAACAATGAAACAGAACTATCTCCACTTACCCATACTAAGAAAGATTTCTTCTCAGGGGTTTTAATAAAAATCTGAAAACTATTTTTGGTTACCTGATGTATGCGCTCTGGCTGAGCTCTGTCTGAAACAGTGTCTATGCTGGTTGTCAGATGATCTTGCTGTGGACGTTCTTCCAGATCTTGCCTCTTATTGGGATGATCTGCCTTTTGTATGGCGAGGGGAGCATGTCCTCTGATCATTCGGTGCCTATTCCCGCCGATCTGAAGACTGGGTGCTGTATAATCTTGAAAATTATTCCAATCTGTTAGATCCGGCCTGGATCTGAGGAGTTTGAACCATGCAATTGAGTGATGGTTCGGATCTGCTGCATGCAGTCCCTCATTCTTGCATGCAAAGGACAGCAAAGGGGTTAGCGGCCTGAGGAACAGCCAGCAGGCTATACCTGCATGGATCGACCCGAAACCTGTCGATTTTCCGCCCCTGAAACAGATTCTGTGCCAAGAGACAGAGATTTCCTGCCGATCTCTGGACCGGGTAATCACTCCTTGCTTGACCCCAAGGTCAGCGCTGGAAATAGAGGGTTGCTCCACAGGCTTTAACTCCTGCAAACACTTGAAATTCTCCCAGGGTTTGACCC
The DNA here is from genome assembly GCA_000404065.3 of Pinus taeda. Classification (NCBI taxonomy): domain Eukaryota; kingdom Viridiplantae; phylum Streptophyta; class Pinopsida; order Pinales; family Pinaceae; genus Pinus; species Pinus taeda. The sequence goes on along the minus strand of APFE031423961.1, from coordinate 104,867 downwards.
ACACCTTGGCTGTGTACAGCTTTGGCTTATCGCCGTCCTCGGCCTCTATGGTCATATGATACACAGTCCCTGCTACAACTTGCTCCTTTGCCGCCACCACTCGACGAAACGATATATCGCCATTCTGCTCCTTGTTGTGTTCATCAATGGCAAAGCGCCCAAGATTGAGCCTCTCTATTGAGTTCTGAAAATCTTTCACATCGCGTAAACCTCCGAGAGTTCCCATGGCCGCCTTCAAAAGCCGAATTACCCTCTGTCTATTCTTTGGACATTGATGTTTCTATCACATACAAAGACCACATACTTGAATACTATCCAAAGGACATTCTCTTAAAGGATGTTTCTTTCTACATTTGGAACAAAAGATTGCTAGAGCTTATTATTGTTCTTCCTTCTTCTTATTTTCCTTTAGAACATCTACCTGTGTTCCCAATGTACTTAGGAGGTCAGTTTTGAATTTTTCCAATAAGCTTCCTATTTCCGCTCTTGTTACCCCTCCTGCTGCTGACTTTGCTGCTTTTGAACTTCCTTCTCTCTTTCCAATTTTTGATCTTCCTCTAGAATATTTTTGACATAATTCAACAATTTCTTTGAATGGCAAGTTTGAAATATCTCCTTTACCCATCACATTTAAAATGTCAAGGTATTCATCTCTTACACCCTTGAGAAAGATTGTTCGAATGGTTTCTTGATTTAGAGAGTGTTGTTTAGATTTTTGTAGATTATATGCAAATATTTCCAAATATTCTTCTAAACTTTCATCTTCTTGTTGTGTCATTCTAAAAACATCTTCCTTTGAGTCCCTAGATCTACAATAAGCTTGATATTTTTTAAGGAAGACTGATCTCATCTCATCCCAAGAAGTTATTGTTTGCTCTCCTAAACCCATGAACCATTTTAAAGCTGTTGCGTTTAATGTAGCAGGAAAAAGACGAAGTTTGTGTATGTCATCAGTGTATCCATATGTTCTACATAGAATATCAAATTCAAACATGAAAGCATCAGGATCTTTCGTTGACATTCCATAAAAATTTGGCAACACAAAAGGTGGAATATTTTTCATTTTCACCTCTTCTCCTAATATTGCACTTGTATCCACTATTGGAAAGCCAAAGGTAGTTTCTTGATCACCACCATCTTCTTGTCTTTTCTGATCATTTTTTGTCTTTCTATCATTTTCTCATTTTGCCTCTTCCTCGCTTTGTCTTCTCCATTCTCTTTGTTGTCTCTCATATTCAATTCGTTCTTCAGGAGTAAGAACAATAGATCCATGTCCCTCTTCTGCCATTGGTTTAGTTGTTTCAATTTTAAGTGGAGATTCAGGTTGTTCAAAGATAGCTTGATCTATAGATGCAAAGACAGGTTGTTTTTCTATAGTAGTTTCTTTTTGTTTTCCTGAAGTTGATAGTTGTTTTCGTTTTGCTTCCCAAGCTAACAAAGTTTGCCTCTCAATTAAAGTTAACCTTTGTCCAGTTCTTTATTTTTCTTCCAATTCCTCAATTGTTGGATTACCAGTAACTGGGGTTTTTGATGATCCTCTCTCTACTTGTGGGGGGTTTTTAACAAATCTACCTTGAGGACCTCTATATCTAGGCATAAAGAAACATAACTAAAAGGAATGTAATTAATGTTTTTAGTTTTTTTCTAGAAAAATTTGAAAGTTATCTTCCTATTGACTATGCTGATATTTGCCTCCCCGACAACGACGCCAAAATGTTGAGCTAATTTGTTTACCGAAATTAACACAAATATTTCTTATCAATCTAGGTTGGTAATACTTTGAGGCAAGTTCACTATGTGTGAATATCAGATGTAATCAAACCTTGAAAGATAAGTTTTTCAAAAACTAAAGAAATACATATTACAATTCCAATTCAATTGGTTTGAAAAGAGGAAAAAAACTGAAATGGTTCTTAACTTAAGAAGTCCAATTCTGCCTCAATTACTACTTAATGAATTAGAGATTGAAACTAATAACTTAAGATGGATAACTCATTAATTAAAGAAAGCTCCTAACTTAAGAGACACATGATATGTTTCATCATAATTCATTCACCTTAATGCCAAAAATACATAAGAAAACTACTTGCATGCAATCAAAGGAAACTAGTTACAATTCACCAAATTAACAGAAGGAGTGCTCAACTTGAGCACTTTGTTTTTCCAACTTAATAAAATGATGAATAAGCTGAGATCTAATGAAATAAATCACCATACATTAACCATAAATCAATCTGAAATAAAGCATAGAAACTACTTCCACAATAACCAGATTACAGGAAATAAAACTAGTTTAAACAAGGAAGTGTACTTAGCTTGGAATGGGGGCCCTCCACCCTTTCTTTGCACACTTTGAAGAGTGATATCAGAAGCTCAAATTCAGTCACACATCCATATAATTGAAAAGAAAAATATTAATAGAACAAGTCCTCAAATTAGCTCTCCAATCGAAAAGTGTATCAGCATGAAATTATAAAAAGTCAATAGATAAGCCATCAAAGTCTTGGCTTTTAAATAGAAGTCTCATAAAACAAACTGATCTATAATCATTCAAACAAACCCATCTACTCTTATCCATCTATCCAAGTGGAATTCATTAATCCCATCCCAAGAGATATGGTCAATCCCATAGAATCTCAAAACTACGCTATTTCTATGGGATTTCTGAATGACTAGTCATGATTGACTAGCACTAAATGGGCCTAATAAAGCTTATTCTGTTCGAAATAAGCATAGGTAGCTTAGTCCTAGTTCCCAAGTTGTCCATCCATGCATCCAATTCATGCCCAAGTGTCCTGCAACCATATCAACCATATAGCTATTACGGGAATTTCTGAATCTGTCAATTTTTGCACTTAAAACCAAATTTTCATAAAAACTTTAGAATTTGAAAAATTAATATTAAATACCTGAATGGATATGAAATACATCAAAATGGGATGGATAAAATGAAAAATGGATGGAAAATAGATGGATTAGTAAGTTTCTTAGAGCAAAAACAAGACCAAAATTGAGGGCCAACATCTTCATGCTAGCCGATTTACTTGACTTGGTCTTCAATCTGATACTCTTTAATCTTATTACACTTTGACTATTCTTTACTGTGTCCTTTTGAATTCACTGTGTAGTTTAGGTTTTTGCTATCTGTTTCAACAGTAAATCGTTTAATTTCATGTTTCCTTTACTTGTATTTTTATTGTATCTTTTATCTTCTATCTCTATTTAAATAGATTTGATAACAATATTGGACTAAACAGGTCTTATGACTAGTATTAAGACTCTTTAGCCAAGGCTGCGGTCTACTGATCACCTGTAAAACAAAACAAGCTGTTAAGAAATCATTGGTTTGCAGGGGAGGTCGAAAGGGTTTCATTTGAGCTTGAAACGTCTGTGGAGTGAGTCTAGAATGCTTTTTGGGAGGTAAACCATGCTCGAATCAATTAACAGAGGCTTCAGGTGGTGCAGATGGGTTACATAGGGTTTTACTACACAATCAGGTGAAATCGAGCAAAACTGAGGTTTTTGTGTTTAAACGGGTAAACAGTTGATATTGGCGGGTAAGCTTTGAACGAAAAGTGGACAATTTGTCATATACAGAGAGTGAGAAGTGGGGGCGGTATGTGGACTCTATCACACAGCTTTTGGGAGGCAAGTGGTATTGAGGGATGGCCATGTGATTTCACTAGTCATTTGACACGTAGCATCGACGCTTTTGGGAAAACACTCATATCGCACGTTATCATCTGACCAAAAGGCCCGTGCAATATGCGCGATGGCTGTTGGATCTAAGGGATCTGATCGGATGGTGGTCGAGGTGCTGAGGTGACTGTTGTATAACAGGGGTGGGCCTGATATTAATTAAAATATTTAATTGTATCAGGGGAAATTTGATTGGTCGCTGAGTTATTAATTAGTCTTGATGACTTAATTAATTCTCATTAGCATGGCAAGGAGGTCAGATTCTTAATTAACTACAGATTAGCTAATTAATCCCGTTTACTATTTGAGTTACGGTTATATTTAACCATCGGGGTGGGATATGTAAAAATTTGGGGTTTTATTAACAATCATACGGGTAAAGGGTAATTCTTTTCTGGAATTAAATAATAATACAAGTTAAAAGTTAATATGACTTAAGGAATGTGAAATGCGCTAAGTTAAATGTTTCTGAAAATGTATTCATCATACAACATTTATAACTTAGGCTAATCGAATATGAGGGTCTTTTTATATAGAATCTTTTAATTTCCCTAAGTAAAATGGGGATTTTACTTAAGAAAACCTTTTAGAGGGGATGAATGAATTTATGAAGGGGTAAATGTTGATGAAAGGGGCTTAAGTACTTTAGGCATTACAAATTGTTGGGCCGAGGGTCCGGTCCTTCCAGAAGTCAGAGAAATGCTTTGAACCCCACTTACTTGTTTATAGGCACCTTTACCACTTAGGGGAAATTAGTGAATGTTTAGGGGAAAATGGAGTAGGTAAGTTGATTAACTTGACTTTGTTTGCTTGATGTGCCTTCTATGTGATACATGACCTTGTCTAGTGATGAAAGCAAAAATATTTAAGCTTTTAACTTGACCATTCATCACACATTATTCTGCAACCAATCATCTACTTACCCTACCTACTTAACCTAGCATTTTTACTTCTTTATTAGGGTGCACTTAAACTGGCAAACCCTCATCAAACCTTTTTTTCTTTTACATATAGATATCTATCTAAGTATAACCTTATTACATCCAAGGGATCAAATTAAACTGTTGAGCTCTTTTTATTCACTCTACCTAACTACTCATCTGCTAAGATTATACTGTTTGGTCCAATTTTTATTCTTTATTTCTACAACATGAAATTGAAAATATGAACTAGCCAAGCTAAAACTATTTGACGATTTATGAATTGTGGCATAGGTGACAAGCTGCACACAATTTTTATTACACAAAAGTAAAAAAAAAGTAGTGGCATTTAGACTTGCACACTTTCTTGGTCTTTCTTTTTGTTGGGGTTCATTTTCTTTCATTTTTTTTTGACCTCTTGTTTTAATTCTTTTCACCATTTGATTTTTCTTTTAGGGTATACCCTCTTTACATTTTTTTATTTTTTATTTTTCACAAATATGGAAAAAATTTGCAATAAGCAAAGATATGAACATATTTCAGAGCTAACCCAAGTCAATCATGGTATACGACACCTATTGGTATAGGAACCTAGCGCGCGGGAGGCATAAACTGTTGGAAACATTGGTCAAAGTATTCCACGTATTTATGCAACATTGGATAAAAAACTGGAAGATCATCAGTCATCTATCATTGAGATGGGCAGTAATCTTTGTGATCAAGTTAATTCTATTTTGATTGACCCTGGATCTAATTATAACTATGTTAGTTCTGACTTGGTGGATAAGTGTGGTTTGAGTAAGGAATTTCATGCAGAGTCTTGGTTAGTATAGTTGGCTAAATGTATAAAGAAGATAGTTCATCACTGGGTAAGAGCTTGTGCATTTGATTTGAATGGTATTCCTACTGTAACACACTTTAATGTATTATCGTTGGGTTCATACAACATGCTATTGGGCATGGACAAGTTTTATCTTCATAGAACCAAGGTAGACTATTATGACAAATCCATTGAGTGTGTTGATAATAATGGAGAACTAAGGGTTTTATAGGGTAAGAAGAAAGCTACATCAGTTAGGATAGTGACAATTATGCAAGCAAAGTGTAGTCACATGAAAGGGTGTAAGTTATTTGCAGTGCACATTTTTAGTGATAAGGGTATGGAAGTTGAGGATGCAGATGTGTTGAAAAGGTACCCATTTTTATAGTAGCTCAAGGATGTATTTCATGAGGACATTACAAAGTTATCACCTCATAGGGAGGTGGAATTTTCTATCGTGTTAGTGCTAGGGGAAACTCCAACATCAAAAGCACCTTACAGGATGCAAAAACCTAAGTTGCTTGAGTTAAAGTTGTAGTTGAAGGAAGGGGCACATTAGGCCAACTGTATCAACATGGGTTGCACTAGTATTGTTTGTGAAGAAGAGATATGGTACTCTCATATTATGCATTAACTACAGGCAGTTGAACAAAGTGACCATCAAGAATAGGCACACTTTTTCAAGGATAAATATCTTGTTTGATTAGGTGAAGGGAGAAGTATTGTTCTCGAAGATTGAAATGAGATTTAGATACCATCAGGTACACATCAAATAGGAGGACATTTACAAGACTACATTTTGGACTAGGTATGGACATTATGAGTTTGATGTTGTTCCATTTCGATTAACTAATGCTCCATATACATTTATGTTTTTGATGGATAGTGTGTTGCGTCCTTATTTAGACAAGTCTTTTATTGTTCATTGATGATACATTGGTATATTCTAAAATGGAGGAAAAGAATATCGAGCATCTCACAGAAGCATTGAGGTTGTTGAAAGAGAATCAGTTGTATGCTAAGCTCAGCAAGTGTAGCTTCTTTGAAACTGAGGTACATTACTTGGGGCATGTTGTCTCCCAAGAGGGCATTGCAGTAGATCCAGAAAAGATAAGAGGCATCATGGAGTGGTTAACTCCTAAGAATGTGGAAGAGGTGATATATTTCATGGGTTTGGAAGGCTCCTATAGGAGGTTCATCAGGAACTGCTCACAGATTACTTATCCTATCACATCATTGCAAAGGAAAGGTAAGAATTTTGAATGGGGAGAGGAGTGTGAGGCTAGTTTTGAGTAGCTCAAGCAGTTATTGACACATGCACCAGTGCTAAATATTGCAGATCCAGACATAGAATTTGTGGTGTGCACATATGCTTGTAAGAGAGGGCTTGGTGGAGTCCTTATGCAGGATGAACAAGTGGTATGTTATATCACAAGCATAACCACCTGACACATGATCTTGAGTTGGAAGCAATTATACATGCATTGAATATGTGGAGGAACTATCTTCTTGGCAGGAGGTTTGTACTTATGAGTGATCACATTGGATTGGGGTATTTGTTTGACCAACCAAATGTGAACATCAAGCAGGTTAGATGGTTAGAAAAAATTAGTGAGTTTGATTTCAAGATCAGGTACATCAAAGGTAAAGAAAATAGGGTGGTAGAAGCTCTCAGCACACGGGTATAGGTAAATCACTTGGCAACGATGCGCTCCTATGGGACAGACTTGCAGGATAGTATCTTGTAGGAAGGTCAACAGGATGTCAGGTATATGGAGATTGTGCACAGGTTGCAACAGGGTGTAGGTACAGATACAAGTAGTGGTACAAGTACATGTATAGGTATAGGTGCAAGTGCACAAGATATGGAATATTGTCTTAGAGCTAATGGATTGGTTGGATTTAGAGATAGGATATAGTGTCGGATAGCAGTGAGCTCAAGAAGATGATCTTGAGAAAGTTTCATGTGAAACCTTATTTAGATCACCTAGGTTATCATAAGACACTAATAGAAGTGAAGATATTCTAATAATGGATGAATTTGAAGAGGGATGTAGCAAAGTTTGTGGCTAGATACTTTGATTATTAGCAAGTGAAAGTAGAATGTAAGCATCCAGGTGCACTGCTACAGCCAATCGTGATCCCAAAGTGGAAATTGGAAGTAATTTCCATGGACTTCATTACAGGTTTGCTGAAGACAGTGAGACAACATGATTCCATAATGGTTATTGTGGACAGGTTGACAAAAGCTACAAATTTCATTCCGGTGAAGTGTATATTTTCAAGTAGCGATGTAGCATAGGTATTCATCTAAGATGTGGTTAGATTGCATGGTGTTCCAAAGACGATTGTGTCAGACAGGGATGCGAAGTTCACTTCCACGTTTTGCAAGGAGTTATTTGCAAGTTTGGGAACATAATTGTCCTTAAGTACAACTTATCATCCACAGACAGATGGACAACCAAAGAGGGTCAACAGGATATTGGAGGACATGTGAGGATGTACGTAATGCATTGGCAACAAAATTGGGAAGAGTATCTTTCACTAGTAGAGTTTGCGTACAACAATGGGTATCAAGAATCTTTAAGGATGAGTCCTTCTAAGGCATTTTATGGATGAAGTTGCAACACTCCCATCAGTTGGAATGATTTGGTTAACAGGGTGTTGATTGGACCAGATATGTTGGCAGACATGGAACACAAAATTTAGGGGTTCAAGAAGAATCTAAAGGCAGCAAAGGATAGGAAGAAAATCTATGAGGACAGAAACAGGTTGTTCAAGGAGTTCCATGGTAGCAAACAAGTGTACTTGCGCATCAAACTAAAGAATAGCTCCTTCCAGATTGGATCATGTGCCAATATGGCACCACATTTTTGTGGACCCTTCAGCATTATTGAGAGGTTTGGTCCAATAGAATATCGACTTGCACTACTTCCAACATAGTGAAAGTACATGATTTTTTCCATGTATCATTTCTTTAGAAGTATGTTAAATATGTTCATCATGTGATTGACTGGTCTATATTGTAGGTGGAACCAGGTGGAGAATTCTAGTCGGAGCCTCAGTGTAGATTACATATTTATGATATGTTTGACAAAATTCCTGTCATGGCTAGTAGGGGATCAGTTAAGATTTTGAACATGCATTTTCTTTAGTACTTTCATTTCCATGTTATTTTTACTGATCTGAAGAGATAGTTCAATTCTGGGCAGTGACTTGGTCTCTAGGCCTGAAAAGTTGGCTCAAATCCTAGAGTTGTTGGCATAGCATTGAGAAATTTAGTCTCTAGTCATTGATATGCAAGCCTATGAGAGCAACTTTGGGTTTTTGTTCGTTGTCATGCCTCGTTAGGGGATTTTTGAGGTCTAAAATGGGCCTCATAAGAAAAATGTACAACCAAAATAAACTTTATAAGAACCAAAAGGATTCAAGATGATGATGTCAACCATAAGGGATGATTCACCACTTTCGGAGTAAAAAAGTAAAAATATTAAAAATAATAAAATAATAAAACTACTTTTTCAACTTATCTCCCTAATTTTTAATCAAATTTTGAGCGGTAGTACTCGTTGGATGCAAAATTCAATTCATCATCCAAGGAGTACCCATGTTGCATACTTTTGATGGACTCTGCTACATGAAAAATAAGAAATACATGAAAAAACGTGATTAGGGGATTTTTGAGGTCTAAAATGGGCCTCATAAGAAAAATGTACAACCAAAATAAACTTTATAAGAACCAAAAGGATTCAAGATGATGATGTCAACCATAAGGGATGATTCACCACTTTCGGAGTAAAAAAGTAAAAATATTAAAAATAATAAAATAATAAAACTACTTTTTCAACTTATCTCCCTAATTTTTAATCAAATTTTGAGCGGTAGTACTCGTTGGATGCAAAATTCAATTCATCATCCAAGGAGTACCCATGTTGCATACTTTTGATGGACTCTGCTACATGAAAAATGAGAAATACATCAAAAAACGTGATTGAAATCACGTTTTTCATGTATTTCTCATTTTGCGTGTACTAGTGTCCATCGAAAGTATGAAACATAGGTACTCCGTGGATGAGGAATCAAATTGTGCATCCAACAAGTCTTTCCGCTCGAAATTAGAGTAAACTCTTTGGGAGATAAGTTTAAAATACGAGTTGAAAAAATAGTTTTTCCATTTTTCCCTCCAAAATTTGATGATGTAATCTAATATTATTTATTATTTCCATTATTATTTTATAATTTCCTTAGGAGGCCCATTTTAGACCTCAAAATTCCCCTAATGTATAGCATGAGAGTGACTTAGGCTTAAGTTGTCCAAAAGTTCAGTGGGACCCAAGGGCAAGTTGTCTAAAGTATTGGATTAGTTCCTGAGGGTCCTATAGTTGATGTTGAATGTTTGTACTATGTGTTTCTATTGGTTCCACTTCCTTAATGTGACTTATGAGTTCGAATAATGTCATAGTGGCCTCTCACTGCATGTTTACCCTGGCTAGTCAGTTGCTTGGGTAGATGTGGGATGAGCGTGTTATAGCTATGGCTAGAAACAGAAAAAGAAACATAGGGCTTCAAAGTGTCATAGAGGATAGACTAAGAAAGCCTAAAAATATGCCCCAAAAGAAAAAATTCAGAAGCTAAAATACTAACTATATTAATACCAAAAGAATTCACCCATCCAACTCTTGTTTTCTACACAAAATACAACTAACTAAATAAAATACAAAAATCAATGTTCTTGAATTGGGGAGTATATAAATATAGGTGCCCACCATGACAAAGGGTGCCCTATTGAGCTGAGTGGATCAAGAAAAAGGTTACAAATGCAAACTTCATAGCCTCCTACATGCTTCTACCCAAAGAAAATCACCTCCCTCTAAAGTTATTTTTATTAGTGGAGCCTATAATCTCTCTCAAAAAGAATTGAATGTGCCCGATGGAGGACAAAAGAGTCTAGATAGAAATAATAATAGGGGAGGCTTGGATGAGAGAAGCTGGACCTTCCCCCTCCAATTAATAAGAAATAACAAAGTCAATGTGCTAATTCTCCCTAGAGTAGACAAGAACTTTCATGAAAAGCATCGTAACTAAATGCATCAATGTGAAAACTAAAACAAAACAAAATTGCGCTTGTTTATTAAGCATGCTACCATTGAGAAACTTCGAATGGTCGAACACCTAAATCCTTAATTGCAGCATCATTAATTTGTGTGAGGAGGATTCTCATTTAATTTAGACTACTAGATGAGGAAAAAATGGCGATGCTTCCTCCCTCTGTTGAGTGGGGTGACAGTTGTGTTAATGTCCCCCTCCCTTCCTGAATATGATTTTTTGTTGTAGTCGAGATCATAAATGCTAAGTTTGGACCCTCACATTAATCAATGGTTGGGATATCCTTCTCCATTAGCTTCCAATGGTCTACTTTCCATCCTAAGGATGGGACATCCTTCCATGGGGAGAAGAAAATATAGGGCTTGTTTTCACATCCTTTATTTGCTAAATGATCCACTAGATTTTTGTCAACTCTTATGATATGGGAAGGAATGATGAAATTTTTTATTTTTTTTCACAAAATTGTTGATTCTGGAGATGTATGGCTCTAGTCTCCGAAGAATAGTAATATTTTCCAAAATAGCCACATTGATCAACTTCTTCAACATTGAGATAACCAAATTGGAGTCCCCATCAACCATAATCTTGGTATATATTTTCCTTATGGAAATATGTAGTCCTTTAGGGAGAGCATGAAAATATGCAACATTATTAGAAGCATGGCCTATAGAGTTGATTAAGAGAAAAATTTGACATTTGGTGTGATCCTAAAATAATCCCCCAAATATTGCATCCCTTGGGTTACCTTTGGATGCTCCATCAAAGTTTAGAATATGAAAGTAAAAGGGAGGGGGAGACCAAGAATCTGGGGAAGAAGGAATAAGGGAGGGAGAGGGCAAGGGAAGATAATATGGAGGGGAAATATTAAAATTTACAAGGATGGGAAGGTATTCAAGGGATGAGGACTAGTCCGAAGCAGACATGGGGGAAGGAAAAATAGTTTCTCTGGTAGAGAGAAGGATAAGGTACTAAACAAATTCCTTTGAGAAGGAAGAAATTCTAAATATTTTGTAATTTCTTTGTTTCAATATTAGCCAAAGAAGAATTCATGGAAGAAGAACCCCAAGCCTAATTAGCAATGGGTGTAAGAAGCCCCATTCAGAATACCTTGAAAATTGCACAAAATATTTGAGTTTATTCGGTTTTGGTTATAGTAGTATTTTGTCAAACTATTGGCAGACAATGTGTTGTCGGTTTACTTTTCTTTCTTCAAATTCAAATAAACACAAGGTATTAGAATAGATGCTTGTGGAAACAACTTCATGGAAATAGTATGGTGTCCATATTATACTTACCAAGATATAAACCATTGATAACAATAATGATATCCATATAAAACTTACACTTTCATTGTATATAAATTAGACTAACATAATAGTTTTTCTAGGAACCCACAATCATTTCATTAGCTTTAAAAATTAAAATGCAAAGTTCAATAAACAAAGGAACCTGTTGTATGCACTAGTCACCTAGTCTTCAGTAAACAATCACTGCAACTCTATTTCTTTGGTATCTCATGTAGGTTACAGTGAGGAACTCAACCCTTCACATAGTCATAATTCAATCTCATGAAATGTTCAGGTAATTAGCTCAATGTTCAATCATTTTCCCTCTAGTAAATTAGTTAACAAAATGAGAAGAAATTCAGCCCCAACCAACAAATTCTACTCGATATTTACAACCCCCACTCAACCATCAATAAAAAGGGAAACTTGGTTAGCAACATAAAAATGATTTGGACCCTTTCAAGAAGTGAAACTCAACCATTTATGGTTGTAATATTTGGCCCTTGAAACTGGTATACTCGACCCTCTTTTGAAGCCGAACTTAGCTCTATTTTTTAAGAAAAACTTCACCCTTTAGTGTTGCAAGATGTGGTCCTTTCTATTGGAAGAACTCGACCCTTATGAGAGGGTAAAACTTGACCCTTCCAAGAGTGTTGAGCTTTGCCCTTATTCACAAGAAATTTGACCTTAGATTTATAGCAATGTTTGTCCATTCAAGAGTATGGCCTTAGCCTATAAAAAGAAGAGGGAATTTCCAACATTAGAGGTAAAATAAACTAATAACATGGTGGAATCACTTCCTTATGCAAGTATATTCTCCTCCCTGAATCACAATGGTGAAATCTACGTGATCCCTCTCCCAAAACTAGCTAGGTGTATAGTCTCAACACCGAAACCAGAAAACCAAAATGTAGGTTTAAAAAGACCATAGAATCTTCTCTAAAATCTCTCCAAAATTCTTTTTTATCAAATGGGAAAATGTAAGAATGAGGAGAGACTCATTCACCATGTTTTCCACCATTTTACCCTTTTATTTTAATAAAGTTACTTTATGGGTTTTCTCACTTTATATTTTTAAAGTGACTTTTCATTAGCCCAGGACGCTTGTCCACTTTTCAACACTTTAGCTTTTCTAATATTTTCTCCTAGGTTAATCTTGTTCACTTGATTAATTTTTCTCTCCCTAGCCTACAAGAACCTTATTAGGCTAGGAAATCTGCTTCCTTATGTCTCCTAAGAAGATGGGGACATTACAATCCTTGTCACCCAATATTTCTTGTCCTCAAGCAACTTTAGCTCTAGATGCTTGAGAACTTGTTGCCTTTCCCATGTGGCATATTCAACTATAAAATATTTCCATTTCACCATGTATTTGTTTATAGAATTGTTTCTTAGCTTCCACTCCCTTTCCTCCAAAATCTCCTTTAGAACTAGAATCAACTACCCTTCTTCGTCTAGCGGTGGAATCTTTGTAAAAGTGAATACATGTTTTCCTAGGGCCCTTTTGAGGCAAGAAACATGGAAAACATTATGAATATTACACCCCTATGAAATCTCTAGCTCATAGGCCACCTGCCCTATGTGCCTCATAATCATGTAGGTCCCATAGAATCTAGGTTTTAGCTTCTTTTCGCCCTTCTTCTTTAGAGATGATTTTCTATAGGGATGTAGACGAAGATACACTTGGTCCCCAACCTCAAACCTATACTCAATCTGATACATATATGCATATGCTTTTCGTTGGTTTTGAGACATCTACAAATTGTCTTTGAGAAACCATAGGGTATTTTGGTTCTCTTGAACCCAATCATTAGCAAGAGGGGATTTTTTTATCCCCAAATACTCAATCCAAAAGTGTTGGAGCTTCATATTCATAAAAGTTCATAAAGGGTTTCATTCCAATAGACATGTGGTAAGCGATGTTATAACAATGCTCTCCTAGGTCTAACCACTTTACCCATGCTTTTTGTTGGCTAGATACATGGTTTCTTAGATAGCCCTCTAGCCATTTTTTGACTATCTCATTTTTCCCATCAATATGTGGGTGGTAGCTAGTACTACGCATCAAATCTATCCCAACCAACTTGAAAAAATCCTACAAGAATCCTTCCATGAACCTATTGTCTTTGTCACCCACAATGGTCTTGGGCATCCCATGTAATTTGAATACCTCTTTAAAAACAACTTTGTCACTTGTGCTACTTAATATTTGGAAGGCATGGGAAAGAAGTGTGCAAACTTCATGAGCTTGTCAACCACCAAATAAATGGAATTCTACCCCTATACTAGGGGTGAACCCAAGATGAAATCCACGGAAATTCTTTCCCATTTTTTCATAGAAGCGGTTGAAGCAACCTTGTTGGGTGAGTATGCTCTGCTTTGTTTTGTTGGTAGACATTGCACTCTCACAAATATTATCACATCCATATTGAGGCCCTTTCATGTGAACATTTCCCTGATTGGTCTATAGGTCTTCAAGTATGCAGGGTTCCCTGCTAGGGGTGAGTTGTGTAGTTCTTTCATAATGTTCTCCTTGATTTGAGACTCTGGTAACATGTAAATCTAGTCTTTGTAATAAAGAATGTCATCAATGAAATAGTACATGTCATCCTAAATTAGCCCTTCGAGGATATCTCAATAAAATTTGTTTTTGGAGTACTCCAACACCATGAGGGATCTCTTGTTAGCTAAAATATCCATGAGAGAGAGGGTCGATGGAATTATGGAAAGGGCATATTCTACCACATTTTTCTCTCCCTTCACATACTCAATCTCAAATTCATATGCGTGAAGCTTTTTGATCTACTTTTACTACCTTTTTCTCAACTCCTTCTGCTCCATGAGGACTTGTAGGCTTTTATAATTAATTTTCACTTTGAATATATTCCCCACTAGGTATTGCCTGAATTTGGAGAGTGCATGCATAATGGCCATCATTTCTATATCATATATAGAATAATTCCGCTCATAATCCTTGAGTTTTTGGCTCTTAAACATATGGGGTGTTGATTCTACATGAACACTACTCCTATCCCTATCCCTGAAATGTCACACTCAAGCATGAAACATAGAATGAAATATAGAAGTACCATCACAGGGCATGAACTCATTACCTCCTTCATTCTAATGATGGTTTCCAATGCCTTTGTCCAAATACCTAAGGTGATCCTCCCAAGTTTTGTTGTATATGAGAATATCATTGAATAAAATCACCAAATGCTTTCGTAACTATTTGTTAAACACATGGTCCTATTGTGTTGTACAACAACCCCCCATTTCATAAAAATATTTATACAAAATCTTAATATGAAATGGGTCCCTTAAAAAATAAACTTAGTTAGATGTGTGAATAAAATGGTATGTACCTCATCACAAGAAAAATCATTGTTGAAAGCCCCGATGTAAATAAATCATTTTATAGAACCTTTTAAATAAGAAATAAAGTGTTCCTTTAAAATATTAAAAAACCATTCTATATTGCGATAAAGCGATCGGAGATCACATATCACAATATTGAGGGAAACACACACAAAGCAAAACCTCACCCAATTCTCCAATCTGAAAAGGTAATCACAATTGGTAATCGAGAAAAACAAATGCCATACGCACAATCAAGCAAAGCCTCTCAATTCCTCTGATGCGATAAAGAAAATTGCAATCGGTGACTCGACCGTGTCAATAATAAAGGGATATATGAGAAAAGCCTAATCAAAAACTCCCAATGAGATAAAGCTAATTGCAATCAGTAGAGTTACATGACAAAGATATGAAAGCTCAAGCCAAATCCCGGCTGTGATCTATTAATTGGAAGCACATCTTGAAAAGCAAATATACATTATGAAGGTTTGCTTGCATTATAATGTATCACCTTTTGGTGATCGGATATATTTAAAGCAAGTCCCAAAACCCTTCCCTTTGACACTCCCAATCATCGATTTGTGATTTATTGCCGATCGCTGATCAATAAAATCTAAGGCATGCTTGAAACAATCATTTGGCATATAAGCTACGTGATGGGAATTTATGATGTTATTTACCATGATTGACAGTTTAAATGGCTATTCAATACTACAGTTAAGGATGGATCTTTCAAAAGATTTTATCCATGGTAATCCTTAACTATATTTTATATATCATATGCCAATTGATGTAATTCTATTCATTATCATATTGGCTTGCAACAAAACTTTCTTTGTATCACGGTTTGCAATTGTTTATGTAGAATTCTTCCAAAACCAGAGATCCAGAGAAAATGGGGAAGAAAACAAAGAAATCCACAATAGCAAATCCTCCTGTCATAGATCCTAGATCAAGAAAGAAAGGATTAATCTCAGATACGACGTGCCTTGGCCTGGGAAACACTAGCTGGGAGAGCATTTACAATCTGATAGAAGCAGAGGAGCCCGAGGAATTATCAGAGGAAGCCACACCCAATTCAACTAACAAATCGGAAGGAACTCTTAAATAATTGGCCTGTTCCTATCTTCACAGAATTGTAGTGCAAGCTAAAATCCTACCATATACTAACGTAGTAAGATGGGTGGTGGAAAAAATTCCAGTCTTAGACAGAACCTTTTGCACAGCTGATGGAAGGATATTTGGTTCATTCCAGCCTGAGGATCTCAAGAAGATGTACCACTTACCTCAACTTGAGAAGCGATACAACAAGGCGTTCTTAGAAGCGTTTGCGAAGGAAAATGATTCAAAGTCAGCCCCAATAAAGCAATGGAGGCATTTCCCTGAAAAGCACAAGCATGAGTCATCGGGTAAGTACTTTGTTGACTCATTGGCTTCCCCTTATTGTTATGCTGGGGATATGATGTGTAGGATATGGGGAATACATGATTATGCCAAATTCACCATAGAAATGGTCCCCCTAATGGAAGCTACAATCAATGGTTATGTGATGAATTAGGCAAATATTTTGTTCGATAAACTAGCAACAACAATTTTAGGGTACATAACAAATACGCATAAAACTTCTCAAATTATTCCCCCTTCTATTACAGTGCATATATTATGGATATTATTTGCTTTAATTCTAAATATCCAATACTTGGATGGAGATAGACTCCCTAAGACCGGAATCCAATCCATATTTACCACCAACAGTTATGGAAGGCGCATTACAAAAATCATCTGTATAAAATTTGCAATGGTTTTTTTCTCCCTATATATTATTCTATTTTTAATAAACCTGCCCCAAGGATATCCCCGGAAGTAGAAATTGACTTGGCAGCAATAGGCAACTAGTTTGGGAGGAGAAATTTACTTATATAAGGCTTTTTGGTAGCCTTACTAAACCCCATGTTCTTCCCCTGTATGTGCTTGATAAATTGTTAGCTCAAGAATTGGCTTATCAAATAACAGTAGAAGGGACATGCAAAACCCTTAAGGATTCAAAGAAACACATGTGGCCAATCTTCCCTTTACGGTGCGACATTTTCACTCTACATGACTACAAGTATGCAGAGAAGGAGAGAGAAAAGATGCTAATGCTAAATCTTGCTACAATTCCTAACAGGCCATATGATCCAAGACAGGTTGCTTATAATGTCACATCTCAAGCCAAACCTGCTAAGTTTGAACATAAAGCCAATGAATTCGATGATCTATTTTCCTCATCTGAATCATTATTTCAAGTTAAAACATTGGCCATGATGAGTTATCAAGATGAAGGACTAGAAACATTTAATAGGCTTAGAGACCAGAGGTTGCAAACTCTGCCTTTAGACCTATTAGCCACAACCCTGACAGTCTAGTCAAGCAAAACTAAACAACAAGCTGCTGATAAAGCTCCTGCAGTGGAAAAAGTTCCTAAGAAAGAAAAAACACCAGAGCGGGAGCAAGAACAAGAAAAGGGCAGTGAACTTATTGATTCAAACATTCATATTGATCCCAAACTACTCAAAGAATGGCAACAGTTTGACTCAATTATCAGCAATACTGAGAGCTTGCAGGGATTTAGCATACCTGAAGTAACAACTGGACAAAAGACAACAACTAATATAGTTCCAACTGAAGGAACTAGCGGCCCACCCATGAATCAAAAGGATGTCGAAATGATTCCAAAGAACCCTTCCGATGAAATTGTTTTGCATGTAGAAGAAATACTACCCTTAGATGTCTTCTACAGCCCTAAGCATAGGGTTATAATAAAGAGGCAAAGGAGAAAGAGAAAACTTGATCAATATTTTCTTTTACCTACATAGATGGAGATAACTAATTTGGTATGGAGAGAGGAAGTCGACCCTTCCGAAGATCTTACTAAACTCTCTCAGTATGCTGGGGCATATACAGTAGCTACTATGGACAAGGCATCGGAAATCAACAATTTGCTTAAAGAGAAGGATCAAGTGATTATCTCATTGGAGACACAGATACATGAAAAACAGCAGAAGCTAGAGCAGTTAGACCAGCAATTAGCAGCACAGAAGCAGTCAAATGATCAATTAAATGAGAAATTTCTCAAAGAGAAACAGAGGATAGTAAAACATGCAGTTTACAAGCAAAAATAACTATCACAAGCATTGAACAAGCTAAAGACAATGAATGAACAGTTGAGCAAATCAAAAGATGAATAGATCGCTCAAATTTCATGGCAAATAGAAAGGTTCAGGGAATTTCCTCAAGTGGAGGAATTCAAATCAGAGGCTCTCCAAATTACTAAAGCACTATTTACTCAGTTGAGCTTATTATGTAATAATATTTCTCTTGTTCCTCCCTTCTGTGAATTTTCCTCATCTATAATTGATAAGTCAGTTGACGCAAGACAAAAATTGGAGCATGCAGATGAAACATTAATAGAGTTTCTCTCCTAGCAAGAAAAAAAGGAAGGACAAGCCGCAAATTTGCCCCAAATTCTGGAATCACACAAGGAAATCTTGTTCCTTGAGTGGCAATCTCAACTGATGAAAGCAGAAAGGGAAACATCAAGATGTAGATCGGTGACTGGTAATCTAGTGGAATTGATTAATAATACTCTTTATTTGTCAAATTTAATTTCAGAATGTACTCCAGGGAAATTCCCTGTGAAACTATATAGTTAAAGGACAGTGATCAAATGCCTAATCGATGCAATTGGTTACATGATTCCTGAAATTACTAATACCACATATACTTCCCAGCTACATTTGTGTATGAGTCACCCTCCACAACTACAACCGATGCTCGCCATATGCCAGCTCAAGCCAAAAGATAGTCAGCCGAAACAATGAACCATTTTTACCGACTGTAAGCATGTCTATTTCGGGGATATTTTCATATATTTGTGATTGGGTTACACCAGATCATAGCATTTTTATTTCATGGTTAGTTAGTTTAGATAGTATTTATAGACCCTTTCATGTTTTTAGAAAGGGTCCTAAAATTTTGTATGAAGACTTGGATTGGAAGTTGCACTATTGTGCTTCCAATATATATTTTTTTATGAAACTGGACCTGAATTCCAAGCTTTTAATGAAGAGTACTTTTGTCTGATATGCACTACTGCTTCCTATAAAAGTATTTCCAAGTTAGAAAGCAGGATCCAAATGCAATTCATGTCAGAGGGGATTCAAACACATATGGTACTATTATCTATGTTTTGCTTCATTCTTTTATGTGAACTAACAGTCATTCATTTTTCTACTATTGATGTATGTATAAAGCTCTTACGACAATCTCTTTTACTTATCACTGTTGAATGTTCAAGAGTTTTTATTTTTCATCTATATATGTGTCAATGATATATAAGATCAGTGCAATAATGTTTTACTTATTACTTTGTTCAACTATTTGAGCAAATTAATTATCATATGAATAAATATTTTTGTTTAAAAGTAGAGTCATCTACATGCCTACTTTTCAATAAGAACCATTAACAGTTGCACTAAAACTGAGACTTCCTGGGATATATTAGTTAATTACATTATTACATTTTAGAATAAATCTTCCATCATTTTCCATTAGATATAAGTAAATTAAGAACTTATCCATTCCATTCATAAATCATTGGGAAACGAGTCCCATTATATCAAGTCGGAGCCACCACACCAAACAGAAAAGGAGTTGCCTTTAAGGTCTGGACCGAGTGGTTTTCCCCAATGTTGATGGAGCGATTTGTTGATGCAACGATTTTCAAGGCATCAACATTTTTGGTGCTAGAAGAAGGGAATGAACTGTGAATGGCGAGCAAACCCATATCTATAATCCATTCTAAGAGTAAATCTCCTTGCACCTCACCTCTGACTTCCCCCTTGGAGGCTGGAACTCCAGTTTCCAAGCGAGAGGTAGAAGAGACAATAACCATTGCTCAACCCCAAAATATCTCAGATAAATTAACTCCAGAATCTCCTGAAGTATAGTCTCCCATCCACAAACTTAAAGGATTCTCAATATCACCACAGAAATCTAAGGTATCTCAAGGCATTGTAACTTCACAATTCATTCCTTCTCACCCTCTCACCAGACTTCAGAGTGAAAAGCTTGGTATTGAACCTACTGAGTTACCTTTGCCTAAAAGGAAACGGGTAAGGAAAACAACTGAAGGATCTAATAGTGAAACTTTCTCATCATCATAATCCATTTCATCTTCTCCAGTGCGAAGTAAATGATCCAGTCCTCCACTCCAAATTGTTGTTCAACAAGGAATTGGAACTTCGACATCTGTTTCTCAACCTCCTCAAACTTCAATATCTACTCCTTCCCGATCATCTGGAACTTCATCGGTGCTGTCATCTAGTAGTAGTTCGACAATGGCACAGAATCCATGGAATAATCCTGGTGCAGTCACGATGCCTGCACCATTACACCCATTGCCAGCTCATCCTGAAAAATGGTTGCCGAAATTTAATCCAGATGCAGGCATATAGGCAGATGAGCACATTAATAACTTTATGTTGTCAGTCAAATTAAAAGAAGTTACAGAAGAAGATGTGGTTGTTAGACTTTTTCCTTATACTCTACAAGGATCAGTTGGGTCTTGGTACTTTTCCTTGCCATCAGGATCCATTACTAGTTCAAACATTTTTCAAGAACAGTTCTTGACTAAATATGGTGATGACAGATCTCTAGCGACGTTAATCAATGTTCTTTCAAATCTTAGGATAGATTCTAAAGAACCTATAAAAGAGTTCAATCCACGGTTTACTAAACTCTTAAATAAGATTTCGATTGCTTCTAAACCTAGTGAGCAAGTTAGAAGCGAATGGTATATAACAGCTTTACCCTCAAATATAGCTATCTTTTATAGATAGAGTTGCAAACCCAACTCTAGCAGAAAATATGAAAGAGGCACTTGTTGTAGAGAAACACATCATTGCCTTAGAAAAGAAAGCTTCTCTCGAAGAAAGAAAATTAAAAAAGGTCTCCTTCAAAGATGTTTCAAAGAAGAAAGTGGCTAAAGATCCCTATGATATGGAAGGTCTCCAAAAATTTCTCAAAACTATGTCAAATGAAATGATAGAAATCAAGAATCAAGTAGCTGAGACTTCAACAAAAAGGCCATTTAGAAACTTTAAGAAACCTAAATCAAAACCCCCAAATGCTATATCCAATGTAGACTCAGACCCCAAAGAAGAAGAAAAAGAGGAGACAGTCTTATCATCTGAAGAAACTGAAGAAAAGGTAACTGTAGAATGTCATGGGATGTGGGACTTTATCTTGCCTAATTTTGATACAGAAAATGAACAAGAAGCTTTTCCTATAAATACCAAGAGTAAAGGTACTCCTAAACCTATTCAAATAACTCAGAAGAAAAGAAATACAGGTACCACTACTGAAGAAAAAGTTCCCACAAAGAAGTCTACAACGATACCTTCTCAAAATCAACCATTAGCTTCAAATCTACCTTCAACATCTAAAATGTTAGTAGTTACAGACTCTATGTATTACAACATTATTGAAGACATGAAGAAAACAAAGGAAAATATCACAATATTTGAGCTTAGTAAACTCAAACATCAACAAAAATTGCTACTTAAGGAGTTAGATGCAGTACCTTCTTCTCCTCTTCCAAATGTTGTATTGTCCAAAGCTACTAATGAAATAGGTAAACCACCTCCTAGTAGGGTAGAAGCCACTGATGTTGTTTTAATCAGAGATAGATCAAATTCTCATACTCCTCCTTTTCTCTTGACCTACGAGATTTATAATAGAAATCTGCACAATTGCTTGATAGACTCAGGCGCTTCTTCAAATATAATGCCAACCTCAGTTTGTTCTAAACTGAATATTGAACCCCAAAAGTCTGCAATACATATTGTCTAGTTGGATAGAACTAAGGTCCAAGTATTAGGAGAAATCAATTATGTTACCATCAGGTTATCAGTTGACCCAAGAGTTGTTTAGAGAATTGATATCTTAATCACTGATATTCCTAAGTTCTATGGTTTGATTTTAAATAGAGTCTGGTCTAAGAAACTTCATGGTTACATTTCCACTGATTGGTTGCACATGTGGCTGCCCTATAAAGGAAAGCCAAATCATATCAAGATTGATCGGGAGAAACATATGACTCATAATGTTACTGAGTTTGAGCAAGAAAACCAGCCAATAGCATTCAACAACAACATTCTGGGTAACTATTCATCTTACTCATTCTTTGGAAATTTTACTGCCCAATCATCACCTTTCTCAGTTAATAGTTTCACATCTCAAATTGAAATTTTTTCCCAAACAGATACATCAAGGTGTGTTAAAATTGCTGAGGAAACTATAAATAAAATTGTAGATAAACCTTTGTTTTGGTCATTATACTTTGATGGGTCTAAATCTAATGAAGCTGCAGGGGCATGATGTATTTTAGTTAGTACTGAGGGAGAAAAGACCATGTTATCATGCAAATTAGAATTTGAGTGCACAAACAATACTGCTGAATATGAAGCCTTGATTCAAGGACTTTATAAGGCCATCAGTCTTAAAGTTCAATATTTGAAAGTGTTCGGTGACTCTGAAATTGTTATAAGACAAGTCAGAAATACTATACATTTCCTTTCTAGTCACCTTAAACATTATCAATCCTTGGTGCAAGACCTTGTATCTCATTTTCTAGCATTTAATATTTCTCCCATCCCGATATCTCAGAATGCAGTAGCAAATTTACTAGCTAATGTTGCTTCTAAACTCTTGCCATCTGAAGATTACAGTCCTGATAGGTTTTTAGTAGAATTAATTTTCAGGCCATTCATTCATGACAATGTCACTAACTAGCGAGTGTTCAATCATGATGATGCCATTTTAAATTTCTTAACTTCTGATAAGTCCTATGATGATCAAATTATTGATGAAAGTGAGCATGATCTTCAAATGAAGGAAAAGATTGAAGAAAACTCAATACCCAAACTAGCGGTCAAACTTGAAGATCTTTATGACATCAAAGATAGGTTTAAACAGGTTACTAATTCAAAGCTTCAAAGTTCTACTTTGAGATTTGAATTAATAAACCTTGGTACTGAGGAGAATCCACAAAACATCAATTTGGGATTAAGACTTACATCAGAAGAAAGAATTGCATTTATCAGATTATTGCATAGATATAAAAATGTCTTTTCTTGGAAATATGATGATTTGAAGACATATGATACATCTATCATACAACATACAATTCCGATGGTATCTGAAGAAAAGCTAGTACAACAAAAATTAAGGAAGATTCATCCTAATCTACAGAGTCAAATAAAAGCTGAATTAAACAAACCTTTGAAAGCTAAAATAATTTTTCCTATTAGACATTCAAATTGAGTGTCCAACATGGTGCCAGTAAGGAAGAAAAATGGTGACATTAGAATTTGTATTGATTTCATAAATCTTAATAAAGCAAGTCAAAAGGTTAACTTCTCTTTACCTACCATGGAGCAATCTCTCCATTCAGTAGCTAGTTCTTAATTAATGTCTTTCCTAGATGGTTTTTCAGGGTATAACCAAAATTTGGTCCACCCTGATGACAGACTTAAAACTACCTTCAGAACCAAATGGAGAACTTATGCCTATCAAAAAATGCCTTTCGGATTAATCAATGATGGAGCTACCTTTCAAAGAGCAATGGACATCGCATTCAAAGGCCTAATCAATAAATCCATAGTTGTCTATTTGGATGACGTTACTGTTTTCTCTAAGAAAAGATCAAATCACTTACATGATTTGAAACAAATCTTTGAGCGCTGCAAAAGGTATGCCATTTCACTCAATCCTAAGAAGTCCTTTTTTGCTCTTAACCAAGGTAAGCTCTTGGGTTTCATTGTTTCAAAGGATGGTATTTATATTGATGCAGATAGAACCAAAGAGATTTCTGATATTCCATTTCCACATAATAAAAAAATAATGCAATCATTTTTAAGATAGATTAATTTTGTAAAACGATTTGTCCCAGATTTTTCGCAGATTGTTTTACCATTACAAACTATGTTTAAGAATAATTCAATGTTTAAATAGGGACATATAGAAAAAGAAGCTTTTGATTCGATTAAGCAATCAATCATAAATGCTCTTGCATTAAACCCTCCTAATTTTTCAAATCATTTCATTCTATATACTGTTGCATCTGATTCATCTTACGCAGCAGTGCTGACATAAATCAATAATCAAAACTTGGAAGCATCAATTTCATTTTATAGTTCGAACCTTCAAGGTGTTGAACTCAATTACTCCAAAGTTGAAAAACAAGCCTATGCTATATATAAAACCATTAAACACTTCATGCCGTCTCTCTTAAAGGTTCATACAAAAGTTATAGTCCCTTTTTCAACAGTAAGACAGTTACTAGTTCAAAGGGAATTGGGAGAAAAGAGGGAGAATTGGGTCACAACATTACAAGAATATGATTTGGACATAAAACTAGCAAAGATTGTCAAAGGCCAAGGTTTTTGCAGGTTGTTGGTAGGAGCTTCTAATATTTAGGAACATGAAGGTACAAACGGTAATAAAGAAATCAATGAGATAAGTACCATTAATCCTGAATCCCAATATGCAGATTTGATATTCTATTTAAAAAATAGATACGCTCCTTCTAATCTTTCCTATAAAAATAAACGTGCCATAAGACTAGAGGCAAATAATTTCATGATTGTTGATGATGTGTTGTTTAGACGGAATTATGATTCGATTTTGTTAAGATGCTTAGAAAAACCTGAAGCACAAAAGGTCTTGTAGGAACTACATGATGGTCCGGTAGGAGGACATTTTGGAGCTAATACAACAACCCACAAAATCATTCATGTTGGGTATTACTGGCCCACCTTATTTATAGATACTCATGAATATGTAAGGAAATGCCAAACATGTCAAACTACCATTGGAAGATAAAGGAAGTCAGCAACTAGTCAATATTGAACAACCCTTTGAACAACGGGGATTGGATATCATTGGAGAAATTATTCCACATTCATCCAAGAAACATAGGTATATCCTTATAGCTACCGATTACTTTACTAAGTGGGTGGAAACAATTCCTTTGAAGACAACAAACTCTGAGACAATCATTGAATTCATAGATCAGTTCATCATTACCAGGTTTGGTGTCCCAAACGCTCTTATTTTTTATAATGCATCTTACTTCTTTGGTAATTATATACTTGAATTTGATATCAAAATAGGATTCAAATTGAAATATTCTACAAACTACTACCCTCAGGGTAATGGCTTAGCAGAATCTACCAATAAAAATCTTATCAAAATCATTAACAGAACTATTGAACAGAATCATAAAAATTGGCATAAGTCTTTGATATTTGCATTATAGGCAGACCGTATAACACAAAAGGCCTCAATAAGCACTTCTCCATTTAATCTAGTGTATGGAAAGGAGACTGTCATACCATCAAATTTAATACTTCCATCAATAACCTTAGTGCAGTTTATTGAAGAAAATCCCTCATCTTCTATTCAATTAAGACATGATCAGATCTTGAAACTAGAGGAAGAAAGAGAGAAAACCCGAATTACACATGCAAAGCATCAACAAATTATCAAATCTTCATTTCATACAACTTCAATAGGCTCAAAACATTTACAAGTTGGTGATCTAGTTTTGAAGTGGGACAAAGCCCATGAGGATAAAGGAAAGCACACTAAGGTTCAGAAAATGTGGCTTGGACCATTCCAAATCAGTGAGAAGATAGGCCCATCTACATTCATATTACAAGATCTATCCAGAAAGAGAGATTCTCTTCCTGTCAATTTCCTTATTTTGAAAAGATTCTTCAATTGAGGAGGTAATCCCTTCTCACTTTGTAAATATTCAATTTCTAGTTATATTTGTGTATTTATTCTTGCCTTAAGAAATAAAAGTTGTAAATAGCCTTCTATTGGTTTTTACTATATTGAAAAAGCCACTCAAAGAAAATAGCTTTAATATTTACTTTTGATATATGAAAAACCTTGAAGGAAAAGGAAAAATCTAGGGAATTAGGTATAATTGAATTATGAAAACCCTTTTCATTTTTGTAAAATCTTTTCAAAACTTAAAAATACTGTAAATCATTCTAAAAGTTTTAGAAGCCTAAAAACGGTTATCAATACAAAGCAAATACTGATTCAAGCTTAACATCTTCAACTCTCAAAATTTTCATCCATGTTATCTTAAGGAGAAAATTATTCACCCCATCCATCAAAGTTTATGATTTTTCAGAGTGTAATTCTAAAATATATTTGATATAAAAGATAAGAGGTCTTATCATAAGCTTGCTTACCATGCTCATAGGGGACTAGTTCAACTGACATTACCAATACTGCATACTAAAATAGGGTAATTGCTTATAATTATAAGATAAGGGGTCTCATCACGACCCAGCTTGTTTAATTAAATTACAACCAGTGAATGGCATTGTCAATAGCTGGCCACCAAACCAAGACAATGGATTTTTATCTTACAAAATAAAGGAATAAGGAAAAAAGAAAATGAAATACAAAAAATGTGGAAACGTGTCTTTTGGATTCTTTCTTTCAAATTATACTCTGAAATGGATGGAACGATGAATGATTAAATGGTTAAAAGGTAACCCTGCTGAGACTATGGACGTTTGCTGGCAATAGTGGCTCTACCTGTGACAAAGAAGTCATTATACAAGCTAGGTGGGAGAAGTCTTTTGTTTTATCATTATCAACCAAGTAAGGTTTACTTAAAACTTAGCATGCATTTAATTTTGAGATGAGAAAGAAATAGCAAAAATAGTTTTCATTATGTTTAGAATTTATAATTACCTAGTTATATTAGATTTTCTCTATCTATTAAGGTTTTCAGATTAAGAAGTTAAAGTATTATATTTTTTTCTCAGAGATAATTGTTTCTTCCAGTGAATCACCAATTGTTGTGCTGTACAACAACTCCCCATTTCATACAAATCTTTATACAAAATCTTAATATGAAATGGGTCCCTTAAAAAATAAACTTAGTTAGATGCGTGAATAAAATGGTATGTACCTCATCACAAGAAAAATCCTTATTAAAAGCCCTGATGTAAATAAATCATTTTAAAGAACCTTTTAAATGAGAAATAAAGTGTTCCTTTAAAATATTAAAAAAACATTCTATATTGCGATATAGTGATCGAAGATCGCATATCACAATATTAAGGGAACACACACACAAAAACAAAACCTCACCCAATTCTACAATCCGAAAAGGTGATCGTAATCAGTAATCAGGAATAACAAATGCCAGACACACAATAAAGCAAAGCCCCTCAATTCCTCCAATGCGATAAAGCAAATCACAATCAGCGACTCAGCCATGTCAATAATAAAGGGATATTTGAGAAAAGCCTAATCAAAAACTCCCGATGCAATGAAGTGAATCGCAATTGGCAATCAGCAATTGACATAATTACATGACAAAGATATGAAAGCACAAGCCAAATCCCGACTGCGATCTATTAATTGGGCACACATCTCAAAAATCAAATATATATTAAGAAGG
The DNA here is from genome assembly GCA_000404065.3 of Pinus taeda. Taxonomy (NCBI): domain Eukaryota; kingdom Viridiplantae; phylum Streptophyta; class Pinopsida; order Pinales; family Pinaceae; genus Pinus; species Pinus taeda. The sequence goes on along the minus strand of APFE031423961.1, from coordinate 77,144 downwards.
CTTGCATACATTATATTGTATCACCTTTTGGTGATTGGAGATATTTAAAGCAAGTCCTAAAACCCTTCCCTTTGACACTCTCGATCGCTGATTTGTGATTTACCGATGATCACCGATCAATAAAATCTAAGGCACACTTGAAACAATCATTTAGCATATAAGCGACGTGATGGGCATTTATGATGTTATTTACCACAATTGACAATTTAAATGGCTATTCAATACTGTAGTTAAGGATGGATCTTTCAAAAGATTTTATCTGTGGTAATCCTTAACTATATTTTATCTATCATATGCCAATTGACGTAATTCTATTCATTATCATATTGGCTTGCAACAACACTTTCTCTGTATCACGGTTTGCAACTGTTTGTGCAGAATTCTTCCAAAACCATAGATCCAGAGAAAATGGGGAAGAAACCAAAGAAATCCACAACAGCAACTCCTCCAGTCAAAGACCCCAGACCAAGCAAGAAAGGATTAATCTCAGATACGACATGCCTTGGTCTTGGAAACACTAGCTGAAAGAGCATTTATAATCTGATAGAAGTAGAGGAGCCTGAGGAATTATCAGAGGAAGCCACAGCTGATTCAACTAACAAATAGGAAGGAAATCTTAAAGAATTGGTCTGTTCCTACCTTCACAGAATAGCAGCGCGAGCTAAAATCCTACCATATATTGACGTAGTAAGATGGGTTGTGGAAAAAATTCCAGTCTCGGACAGAACCTTTTGCACAACCGATGGAAGGATATTTGGTTCATTCCAGCTTGAGGATCTCAAGAAGATGTACCACTGACGTCAACCTAAGAAGTGATACAACAACGCATTCTTAGAAGCATTTGCGAAGGAAAATGATTCAGAGTCAGCCTCGATAAAGCAATGGAGGCATTTCCCTTAAAAGCAAAAGCACGAGTCATCGGGTAAGTACTATGTTGACACACTGGCTTCCCCTTATTGTTATGCTGGGGCTATGATGCGTAGGATGTGGGGAATACATGATTATGCCAAATTCACCATAGAAATGGTCCCCCTAATGGAAGCTGCAATCAATGGTTATGTGATGGATTGGCAAATATTTTGTCTGATAAACTAGCAACAACAATTTTAGAGTACAGAACAAATGCGCATAAAACTTCCCGGATTATTCCCCCGTTCTATTACACTGCATATTTTATGAACATTGTTTTATTTAATTCTAAATATCCAATACTTGGATGGAGATTGACTCCCCAAGGCCCGAATCTAATCGATATTTACCACCAATAGTTATGGAAGGCACATTACAAAAATCATCTGTATAAAATTTGCATTGGTTTTATTCTCCCTGTATATTATTCTATTTTTAATAAACCTGCCCCAAGGATATCCCTGGAAGCAGAAATTAACTTGACAGCAGTAGGCAGTTGGTTCGAGGAGGATAAATTTACTTATATAAGGCTTTTTGGTAGCCTTACTAAACCCCATGTTCTTCCCCTGTATGTGCCTGATAAATTTTTAGCTCGAGAATTTTCTTATCAAATAACACTAGAAGGGACATCCAGAACCCCTAAGGATTCAAAGAAACACATGTGGCCAATCTTCCCTTTACGGTGTGGCATTTTCACTCTACATGACTACAAGCATGCAAAGAAGGAGACAACAAAGATCCTAATGCTAAATCTTGCTACAATTCCTAACAGGCCATATGATCTAAGACAGGTTGCTTATAATGTCACATCTCTAGCCAAACTTGCTAAGTTTGATCATAAAGTCGATGAATTCGATGATCAATTTTCCTCAGCTGAATCATTATTTCAAGTTAAAACATTGTCTAGGATGAGATATCAAGATGAAGGACTAGAAACATTTAATAGGCTTAGAGACCATAGGTTGCAAACTCTGCGTTTAGACCTATTAGCCACAACCCCAATAGTCTAGTCAAGCGAAACTAAACAACAAGCTATTGATAAAGCTCCTCTAGTAGAAAAAGTTCCTGAGAAAGAAAAAACACCAGAGAAAGAGCAAGAAAAATAAAAGGGCAGTGAATTTATTGATTTAGACATTCATATTGATCCCAAACTACTCAAAGAATGGCAACAATTTGACTCAATTATCAGCAATACTGAGAGCTTGTAGGGACTTAGCACACTTGAAGTAACAACTGTACAGAAGACAACAACTAATACAGTTCCAACTGAAGGAACTAGCAGCCCGCACATGACTCAAAAGGATGTCGAAATGATTCCAGAGAACCCTTTCGATGAGATTGTTCTGCATGTAGAAGAAATACGACCCTTAGATGTCTTCTACAACCCTAAGCATAGGGTTGTAATAAAGAGGCAAACAAGAAAGAGAAAACTTGATCAATCTTATCTTTTACCTACATAGATGGAGATAACAATGTGGTATGGAGAGAGGAATTCAACCCTTTCGAAGATCTTACTAAACTATTTCAGTATGATTGGGCATATACAACAGCTACTATGGACAAGGCATCAGAAGTCAGCAATTTGCTTAAAGAGAAGGATCAAGTGATTATCTCATTGGAGACACAGATACATGAAAAACAACAGAGGATAGAGTAGTTAGACTAGTAGTTAGCAGCACAGAAGTAGTCAAATGATCAATTAAATGAGTAATAGCTCAAAGAGAAACAGAGGATAGACCAATTCACAAGAAAAAAGAACTGTCTCAAGCATTGAACAAGCTAAAGACAGTGAATGAATAGTTGAGCAAATCGAAAGATGAACAGATCACTTAACTGTCATTGAAAATAGAAAGGTTCAAAGAATTTCCTCACGTGGAGGAATTCAAATTAGAGAGTCTACAAATTACTAAAGCACTATCTACTCAGTTGAGCTTGTTGTGTAATAATATTTCTCTTCTTCCTCCCTTCTGTGAAATTTCCTCATCTATGATTGATAAGTCAGTTGACGCAAGAAAAAAATTGGAGCAGGAAGATGAAACACTAACAAAGTTTCTCTCCTGGCAAGAAACAAAGGAATGACAAGCCACAAATCTGCCCCAAATTCTGGAATCACACAAGGAAATCTTGTTCGTTGAGTGGCAATCTCAACTGATGAAAGCAGAAAGGGCAACATCGAGATGTAGATCGACAACTAGTAATCTAGTCGAATTGTTTAATAATACTCTTTATTTGTCAAATTTAATTTCAGAATGTACTCCAGGGAAATTGCCATTGGTCAAAGCATTGGAGCAGATATGGAAACAGGAGCTAGAAAAGAGGAGAGATTAATCGCGGGCATCCAAACTTTAACATGGGAAACCTTTTGGTTCTTCCTTGGGAAACCATATAGTCAAAGGACAGAGATCAAATGCCTAACCGATGTAATCAGTTACATGATTCCTGAAATTACTAATGCCACATATACTGCCCAACGACATTCACATATGAATCATCCTCCAGAACTACAACCGACGCTCGCCATAGGCCAGTTCAAGCCAAAAGATAGTCAACCGAAACAATGAACCATATTTACCGACTGCAAGCATGTCTATTTTGGGGAGATTTTCATATATTTGTGATTGGGTTACACCAGCTCATAACATCTTTTTTTCATAGTTAGTTAGTTTAGATAGTATTTATAGACCCTTTCATGTTTTTAGAAAGGGTCCTAAAATTTTTTATGAAGACTTGGATTGGAAATTGCACTATTATGCTTCCAATATATATTTTTTTATGAAACAGGACTTGAATTCTGAACTTTTAATGAAGAGTACTTTTGTCTGATATGCACTGCTTCCTCCTATAAAAGTATTTCCAAGTTAGAAAGCGGGATCCAAACGCAATTCATGTCGGAAGGGATTCAAACACATATGGTACTATTATCTATGTTTTTTTCATTCTTTTATGTGAACTAGCATTCATTCATTTTGCTATTATTGATGTATGTATAAATATCTTACAACAATCTCTTTTACTTATCACTATTGAATGTTCAAGAGTTTTTATTTTTCATCTATATATGTGTCAATGATATATAAAGATTAGTGCAATAATGTTTTACTTATTACTTTGTTCAACTATTTGAACAAATTAATTATCATATGAATAAATATTTTTGTTTAAAAGTAGATTCATCTACATGCCTACTTTTCAATAAGAACCATTAAGAGTTGCACTAAAACAAAGACTTCCTGGGATAGGTTAGTTAATTACATTATTGCATTTTAGAATAAATTTTTCATTATTTTCCTTTAGATATAAGTAAATTAAACACTTATCCATCCCGTTCATAAATCATTGGGAAACTGGTCCCATTGTATCCAGTCGGAGCCACCACACCAAACGGAAAAGGAGTTGCCTTTAAGGTCTAGACCGGGTGGTTTTCCTCGATGTTGATGCAGCGGTTTTCAAGGCATCAACAGGTCCATGAAATACTTAATTGTTGTAGGTGCATTAGCTATCCCAAATGGCAAAAATAGAAACTCATAGTGCCCATAGTTGCACTTGAAAGCAGTCTTCGGGATATCCTGCTCCTAAATTCAGAACTGATGGCATCTGAGGAGAAGATATATGTTCGAAAAATATTTTTCTCCCCTTAGTTCATCCATCGGCTCATCAATCCTTAGCATGGGTTATTGGTTTTTTATTGTTCTTTTATTGAGTGTTTGATAATCAATTCACATACTCAAGGTCCTATCCTTCTTCTTATCCATCACCACCAAAGAAGCAAAAGGGTTGGAACTAGGAAAAATGTGGCCCAAACTTAGTAGATCTTTGATATCTTTCTTGATTTCACCATTATAAATCTTGAGATGATGGTAGGGATTGGTTATTTAAACCTGTACCCAATCTTAAATTTCTATAACATGCTCAAATCCCCTATTTCGAGGTTTACATGGAGAAATGTTAGCAAACAAATTATGATGTTTGTGGAGTAAAACCTAAATGTCCTATGGATACCATCGAGGTTGCTTCTACTATATTTTAACTTAAATATGTCCCTCTACTTCCCATTCTATGTCTCCATGCCTTAACACTACATCCATACTCTGACATAATACTATCTTGGGTGGGTACTAATTTGTGACCATCAAAACTAATTTTATGTTGTCCTTATCTGTAAACTCCATCTGAATCCTCCTCTAATCAATAATATATCTCTTGATAGAGTAAATCCAGTGAACACTAAGTACTTCATTGATTTTTCATACACCCACCACAAATAAATCATCCATCAAGGTGTAGTTCCCCATGGTTATTTTTAGCTAGGAAATCCATCTAACACACTCCATTTTATGGCCACTCGGTATGACCACCATGAATCCATCAAGCTCCTACATGAGAATCTCCCTCTGATCCACAAAGGTTGCATCAATAAATTTGTGGGATTCCCCACCATGAATCAACATAGTCACCTTTTGCCCCAACATGACCCCCCTTACTCTAGATGCATGATACCTAATAAGTCCTGACATAAATGAAATAATTGGTCTTTTAGCCCCGAGCTGAGATGATTCCTTTCCTACAGTCAAATGTCCCTACTCTTGTACCTATCCCTACTCTGATTCTTTATCCTCCTCGTCACTATCACTATATGAATAAACCTCAATGTAGTGTGCTCTATCCTGCTTGTCCTTTCCTGCACATCTGTGTTATGGTCCCCAAGGCTCCTAATAGCTAAAGCAAAGTTTGTTCTTCATCAACTCCTTCTAGGTCTCCTCATCTAGCTTTGATTTCCTAATGTACTCCTTCTGAATGGTTTGGACACTTTATCCTTTTTATGGAAGGATGGTTTAGGAGGAAATCTTCTCTTAGGAACAACATCATTCATATCCCTATCTCTATTAATTTCATCTCTTAAAGTGGTGGGTTGATAACCATTAACCCAACCATGTAGAGGCTTAGATAGCCCCTCCAAAAATAACATGGCCAGTCATGCCTTAGATATGTCTGTGACCATAGCCATCAACCTATGAAACTATGGGATATATGGCTCTAGGCTACATGTCTGCTTGAGCTAATCCAACTCTATGAAATGAACACTAGGTCCTTCCTGTCAAAGCTCTAAATGAGTCTTTGAGTAAACTTGAGCTATGGGGTGATGATTGTTGGAAATAATACTGAGAGGGGGGGGTGAATCAGTATTATCAGATCAGATAAAACTTTTCAATTTCATACTCAAATTCATATATGCTACTTCAATGAAGTGAACCAGCGTATACACGCGACTGTGTCTAAAGCAAATAGCGTATACCCAGAGATCTTATAATTCAGTTAGCTTAATCTTTAGTGAATGCATCAGAACATTATTAAGCATATTAATAGTAAACAGGTGCAGTATAACAGAACATGACATCACACAAGAGCCACACACATGAACACCATGATATAAGGTGGAAACCCAATGTGGGTGAAAACCACCTGCTGCAATTCGTTTCTTTCTTCTTTAATGAGAAACTTCTTTTACAATATACTGGTGCAGTCCTTTACCAGTATGCAGGCTACAACCTGCAGAGGGCTACAACCCTCTCTCGTTTTCCACTACTTCTGGAAGGGAGCTACAACCCCCTCAGCTCTTGTACTAGCTGATCCATTTACTAGTACGTAGGTGCTGACCCTACAATCTTCAGGCACCACGTTTCATCAATTTTCAGACTGGATCCAAGAGTACAAAACAAAAATTACTACAATACAATCATCAACTTAAACTTGCATCATAATTCATTAAACAACCCAATACTGAATCACTGAAACCCTGTCATTAAGAACACAGAACCCAAACCAGAGACCAAAACTC
>APFE031423961.1:1976-70389 GCA_000404065.3 Pinus taeda | reverse complement strand
AGAAGAGACAATAACCATTGCTCAACCCCAAAATATCTCAGATAAATTAACTCCAGAATCTCCTGAAGTATAGTCTCCCATCCACAAACTTAAAGGATTCTCAATATCACCACAGAAATCTAAGGTATCTCAAGGCATTGTAACTTCACAATTCATTCCTTCTCACCCTCTCACCAGACTTCAGAGTGAAAAGCTTGGTATTGAACCTACTGAGTTACCTTTGCCTAAAAGGAAACGGGTAAGGAAAACAACTGAAGGATCTAATAGTGAAACTTTCTCATCATCATAATCCATTTCATCTTCTCCAGTGCGAAGTAAATGATCCAGTCCTCCACTCCAAATTGTTGTTCAACAAGGAATTGGAACTTCGACATCTGTTTCTCAACCTCCTCAAACTTCAATATCTACTCCTTCCCGATCATCTGGAACTTCATCGGTGCTGTCATCTAGTAGTAGTTCGACAATGGCACAGAATCCATGGAATAATCCTGGTGCAGTCACGATGCCTGCACCATTACACCCATTGCCAGCTCATCCTGAAAAATGGTTGCCGAAATTTAATCCAGATGCAGGCATATAGGCAGATGAGCACATTAATAACTTTATGTTGTCAGTCAAATTAAAAGAAGTTACAGAAGAAGATGTGGTTGTTAGACTTTTTCCTTATACTCTACAAGGATCAGTTGGGTCTTGGTACTTTTCCTTGCCATCAGGATCCATTACTAGTTCAAACATTTTTCAAGAACAGTTCTTGACTAAATATGGTGATGACAGATCTCTAGCGACGTTAATCAATGTTCTTTCAAATCTTAGGATAGATTCTAAAGAACCTATAAAAGAGTTCAATCCACGGTTTACTAAACTCTTAAATAAGATTTCGATTGCTTCTAAACCTAGTGAGCAAGTTAGAAGCGAATGGTATATAACAGCTTTACCCTCAAATATAGCTATCTTTTATAGATAGAGTTGCAAACCCAACTCTAGCAGAAAATATGAAAGAGGCACTTGTTGTAGAGAAACACATCATTGCCTTAGAAAAGAAAGCTTCTCTCGAAGAAAGAAAATTAAAAAAGGTCTCCTTCAAAGATGTTTCAAAGAAGAAAGTGGCTAAAGATCCCTATGATATGGAAGGTCTCCAAAAATTTCTCAAAACTATGTCAAATGAAATGATAGAAATCAAGAATCAAGTAGCTGAGACTTCAACAAAAAGGCCATTTAGAAACTTTAAGAAACCTAAATCAAAACCCCCAAATGCTATATCCAATGTAGACTCAGACCCCAAAGAAGAAGAAAAAGAGGAGACAGTCTTATCATCTGAAGAAACTGAAGAAAAGGTAACTGTAGAATGTCATGGGATGTGGGACTTTATCTTGCCTAATTTTGATACAGAAAATGAACAAGAAGCTTTTCCTATAAATACCAAGAGTAAAGGTACTCCTAAACCTATTCAAATAACTCAGAAGAAAAGAAATACAGGTACCACTACTGAAGAAAAAGTTCCCACAAAGAAGTCTACAACGATACCTTCTCAAAATCAACCATTAGCTTCAAATCTACCTTCAACATCTAAAATGTTAGTAGTTACAGACTCTATGTATTACAACATTATTGAAGACATGAAGAAAACAAAGGAAAATATCACAATATTTGAGCTTAGTAAACTCAAACATCAACAAAAATTGCTACTTAAGGAGTTAGATGCAGTACCTTCTTCTCCTCTTCCAAATGTTGTATTGTCCAAAGCTACTAATGAAATAGGTAAACCACCTCCTAGTAGGGTAGAAGCCACTGATGTTGTTTTAATCAGAGATAGATCAAATTCTCATACTCCTCCTTTTCTCTTGACCTACGAGATTTATAATAGAAATCTGCACAATTGCTTGATAGACTCAGGCGCTTCTTCAAATATAATGCCAACCTCAGTTTGTTCTAAACTGAATATTGAACCCCAAAAGTCTGCAATACATATTGTCTAGTTGGATAGAACTAAGGTCCAAGTATTAGGAGAAATCAATTATGTTACCATCAGGTTATCAGTTGACCCAAGAGTTGTTTAGAGAATTGATATCTTAATCACTGATATTCCTAAGTTCTATGGTTTGATTTTAAATAGAGTCTGGTCTAAGAAACTTCATGGTTACATTTCCACTGATTGGTTGCACATGTGGCTGCCCTATAAAGGAAAGCCAAATCATATCAAGATTGATCGGGAGAAACATATGACTCATAATGTTACTGAGTTTGAGCAAGAAAACCAGCCAATAGCATTCAACAACAACATTCTGGGTAACTATTCATCTTACTCATTCTTTGGAAATTTTACTGCCCAATCATCACCTTTCTCAGTTAATAGTTTCACATCTCAAATTGAAATTTTTTCCCAAACAGATACATCAAGGTGTGTTAAAATTGCTGAGGAAACTATAAATAAAATTGTAGATAAACCTTTGTTTTGGTCATTATACTTTGATGGGTCTAAATCTAATGAAGCTGCAGGGGCATGATGTATTTTAGTTAGTACTGAGGGAGAAAAGACCATGTTATCATGCAAATTAGAATTTGAGTGCACAAACAATACTGCTGAATATGAAGCCTTGATTCAAGGACTTTATAAGGCCATCAGTCTTAAAGTTCAATATTTGAAAGTGTTCGGTGACTCTGAAATTGTTATAAGACAAGTCAGAAATACTATACATTTCCTTTCTAGTCACCTTAAACATTATCAATCCTTGGTGCAAGACCTTGTATCTCATTTTCTAGCATTTAATATTTCTCCCATCCCGATATCTCAGAATGCAGTAGCAAATTTACTAGCTAATGTTGCTTCTAAACTCTTGCCATCTGAAGATTACAGTCCTGATAGGTTTTTAGTAGAATTAATTTTCAGGCCATTCATTCATGACAATGTCACTAACTAGCGAGTGTTCAATCATGATGATGCCATTTTAAATTTCTTAACTTCTGATAAGTCCTATGATGATCAAATTATTGATGAAAGTGAGCATGATCTTCAAATGAAGGAAAAGATTGAAGAAAACTCAATACCCAAACTAGCGGTCAAACTTGAAGATCTTTATGACATCAAAGATAGGTTTAAACAGGTTACTAATTCAAAGCTTCAAAGTTCTACTTTGAGATTTGAATTAATAAACCTTGGTACTGAGGAGAATCCACAAAACATCAATTTGGGATTAAGACTTACATCAGAAGAAAGAATTGCATTTATCAGATTATTGCATAGATATAAAAATGTCTTTTCTTGGAAATATGATGATTTGAAGACATATGATACATCTATCATACAACATACAATTCCGATGGTATCTGAAGAAAAGCTAGTACAACAAAAATTAAGGAAGATTCATCCTAATCTACAGAGTCAAATAAAAGCTGAATTAAACAAACCTTTGAAAGCTAAAATAATTTTTCCTATTAGACATTCAAATTGAGTGTCCAACATGGTGCCAGTAAGGAAGAAAAATGGTGACATTAGAATTTGTATTGATTTCATAAATCTTAATAAAGCAAGTCAAAAGGTTAACTTCTCTTTACCTACCATGGAGCAATCTCTCCATTCAGTAGCTAGTTCTTAATTAATGTCTTTCCTAGATGGTTTTTCAGGGTATAACCAAAATTTGGTCCACCCTGATGACAGACTTAAAACTACCTTCAGAACCAAATGGAGAACTTATGCCTATCAAAAAATGCCTTTCGGATTAATCAATGATGGAGCTACCTTTCAAAGAGCAATGGACATCGCATTCAAAGGCCTAATCAATAAATCCATAGTTGTCTATTTGGATGACGTTACTGTTTTCTCTAAGAAAAGATCAAATCACTTACATGATTTGAAACAAATCTTTGAGCGCTGCAAAAGGTATGCCATTTCACTCAATCCTAAGAAGTCCTTTTTTGCTCTTAACCAAGGTAAGCTCTTGGGTTTCATTGTTTCAAAGGATGGTATTTATATTGATGCAGATAGAACCAAAGAGATTTCTGATATTCCATTTCCACATAATAAAAAAATAATGCAATCATTTTTAAGATAGATTAATTTTGTAAAACGATTTGTCCCAGATTTTTCGCAGATTGTTTTACCATTACAAACTATGTTTAAGAATAATTCAATGTTTAAATAGGGACATATAGAAAAAGAAGCTTTTGATTCGATTAAGCAATCAATCATAAATGCTCTTGCATTAAACCCTCCTAATTTTTCAAATCATTTCATTCTATATACTGTTGCATCTGATTCATCTTACGCAGCAGTGCTGACATAAATCAATAATCAAAACTTGGAAGCATCAATTTCATTTTATAGTTCGAACCTTCAAGGTGTTGAACTCAATTACTCCAAAGTTGAAAAACAAGCCTATGCTATATATAAAACCATTAAACACTTCATGCCGTCTCTCTTAAAGGTTCATACAAAAGTTATAGTCCCTTTTTCAACAGTAAGACAGTTACTAGTTCAAAGGGAATTGGGAGAAAAGAGGGAGAATTGGGTCACAACATTACAAGAATATGATTTGGACATAAAACTAGCAAAGATTGTCAAAGGCCAAGGTTTTTGCAGGTTGTTGGTAGGAGCTTCTAATATTTAGGAACATGAAGGTACAAACGGTAATAAAGAAATCAATGAGATAAGTACCATTAATCCTGAATCCCAATATGCAGATTTGATATTCTATTTAAAAAATAGATACGCTCCTTCTAATCTTTCCTATAAAAATAAACGTGCCATAAGACTAGAGGCAAATAATTTCATGATTGTTGATGATGTGTTGTTTAGACGGAATTATGATTCGATTTTGTTAAGATGCTTAGAAAAACCTGAAGCACAAAAGGTCTTGTAGGAACTACATGATGGTCCGGTAGGAGGACATTTTGGAGCTAATACAACAACCCACAAAATCATTCATGTTGGGTATTACTGGCCCACCTTATTTATAGATACTCATGAATATGTAAGGAAATGCCAAACATGTCAAACTACCATTGGAAGATAAAGGAAGTCAGCAACTAGTCAATATTGAACAACCCTTTGAACAACGGGGATTGGATATCATTGGAGAAATTATTCCACATTCATCCAAGAAACATAGGTATATCCTTATAGCTACCGATTACTTTACTAAGTGGGTGGAAACAATTCCTTTGAAGACAACAAACTCTGAGACAATCATTGAATTCATAGATCAGTTCATCATTACCAGGTTTGGTGTCCCAAACGCTCTTATTTTTTATAATGCATCTTACTTCTTTGGTAATTATATACTTGAATTTGATATCAAAATAGGATTCAAATTGAAATATTCTACAAACTACTACCCTCAGGGTAATGGCTTAGCAGAATCTACCAATAAAAATCTTATCAAAATCATTAACAGAACTATTGAACAGAATCATAAAAATTGGCATAAGTCTTTGATATTTGCATTATAGGCAGACCGTATAACACAAAAGGCCTCAATAAGCACTTCTCCATTTAATCTAGTGTATGGAAAGGAGACTGTCATACCATCAAATTTAATACTTCCATCAATAACCTTAGTGCAGTTTATTGAAGAAAATCCCTCATCTTCTATTCAATTAAGACATGATCAGATCTTGAAACTAGAGGAAGAAAGAGAGAAAACCCGAATTACACATGCAAAGCATCAACAAATTATCAAATCTTCATTTCATACAACTTCAATAGGCTCAAAACATTTACAAGTTGGTGATCTAGTTTTGAAGTGGGACAAAGCCCATGAGGATAAAGGAAAGCACACTAAGGTTCAGAAAATGTGGCTTGGACCATTCCAAATCAGTGAGAAGATAGGCCCATCTACATTCATATTACAAGATCTATCCAGAAAGAGAGATTCTCTTCCTGTCAATTTCCTTATTTTGAAAAGATTCTTCAATTGAGGAGGTAATCCCTTCTCACTTTGTAAATATTCAATTTCTAGTTATATTTGTGTATTTATTCTTGCCTTAAGAAATAAAAGTTGTAAATAGCCTTCTATTGGTTTTTACTATATTGAAAAAGCCACTCAAAGAAAATAGCTTTAATATTTACTTTTGATATATGAAAAACCTTGAAGGAAAAGGAAAAATCTAGGGAATTAGGTATAATTGAATTATGAAAACCCTTTTCATTTTTGTAAAATCTTTTCAAAACTTAAAAATACTGTAAATCATTCTAAAAGTTTTAGAAGCCTAAAAACGGTTATCAATACAAAGCAAATACTGATTCAAGCTTAACATCTTCAACTCTCAAAATTTTCATCCATGTTATCTTAAGGAGAAAATTATTCACCCCATCCATCAAAGTTTATGATTTTTCAGAGTGTAATTCTAAAATATATTTGATATAAAAGATAAGAGGTCTTATCATAAGCTTGCTTACCATGCTCATAGGGGACTAGTTCAACTGACATTACCAATACTGCATACTAAAATAGGGTAATTGCTTATAATTATAAGATAAGGGGTCTCATCACGACCCAGCTTGTTTAATTAAATTACAACCAGTGAATGGCATTGTCAATAGCTGGCCACCAAACCAAGACAATGGATTTTTATCTTACAAAATAAAGGAATAAGGAAAAAAGAAAATGAAATACAAAAAATGTGGAAACGTGTCTTTTGGATTCTTTCTTTCAAATTATACTCTGAAATGGATGGAACGATGAATGATTAAATGGTTAAAAGGTAACCCTGCTGAGACTATGGACGTTTGCTGGCAATAGTGGCTCTACCTGTGACAAAGAAGTCATTATACAAGCTAGGTGGGAGAAGTCTTTTGTTTTATCATTATCAACCAAGTAAGGTTTACTTAAAACTTAGCATGCATTTAATTTTGAGATGAGAAAGAAATAGCAAAAATAGTTTTCATTATGTTTAGAATTTATAATTACCTAGTTATATTAGATTTTCTCTATCTATTAAGGTTTTCAGATTAAGAAGTTAAAGTATTATATTTTTTTCTCAGAGATAATTGTTTCTTCCAGTGAATCACCAATTGTTGTGCTGTACAACAACTCCCCATTTCATACAAATCTTTATACAAAATCTTAATATGAAATGGGTCCCTTAAAAAATAAACTTAGTTAGATGCGTGAATAAAATGGTATGTACCTCATCACAAGAAAAATCCTTATTAAAAGCCCTGATGTAAATAAATCATTTTAAAGAACCTTTTAAATGAGAAATAAAGTGTTCCTTTAAAATATTAAAAAAACATTCTATATTGCGATATAGTGATCGAAGATCGCATATCACAATATTAAGGGAACACACACACAAAAACAAAACCTCACCCAATTCTACAATCCGAAAAGGTGATCGTAATCAGTAATCAGGAATAACAAATGCCAGACACACAATAAAGCAAAGCCCCTCAATTCCTCCAATGCGATAAAGCAAATCACAATCAGCGACTCAGCCATGTCAATAATAAAGGGATATTTGAGAAAAGCCTAATCAAAAACTCCCGATGCAATGAAGTGAATCGCAATTGGCAATCAGCAATTGACATAATTACATGACAAAGATATGAAAGCACAAGCCAAATCCCGACTGCGATCTATTAATTGGGCACACATCTCAAAAATCAAATATATATTAAGAAGGCTTGCATACATTATATTGTATCACCTTTTGGTGATTGGAGATATTTAAAGCAAGTCCTAAAACCCTTCCCTTTGACACTCTCGATCGCTGATTTGTGATTTACCGATGATCACCGATCAATAAAATCTAAGGCACACTTGAAACAATCATTTAGCATATAAGCGACGTGATGGGCATTTATGATGTTATTTACCACAATTGACAATTTAAATGGCTATTCAATACTGTAGTTAAGGATGGATCTTTCAAAAGATTTTATCTGTGGTAATCCTTAACTATATTTTATCTATCATATGCCAATTGACGTAATTCTATTCATTATCATATTGGCTTGCAACAACACTTTCTCTGTATCACGGTTTGCAACTGTTTGTGCAGAATTCTTCCAAAACCATAGATCCAGAGAAAATGGGGAAGAAACCAAAGAAATCCACAACAGCAACTCCTCCAGTCAAAGACCCCAGACCAAGCAAGAAAGGATTAATCTCAGATACGACATGCCTTGGTCTTGGAAACACTAGCTGAAAGAGCATTTATAATCTGATAGAAGTAGAGGAGCCTGAGGAATTATCAGAGGAAGCCACAGCTGATTCAACTAACAAATAGGAAGGAAATCTTAAAGAATTGGTCTGTTCCTACCTTCACAGAATAGCAGCGCGAGCTAAAATCCTACCATATATTGACGTAGTAAGATGGGTTGTGGAAAAAATTCCAGTCTCGGACAGAACCTTTTGCACAACCGATGGAAGGATATTTGGTTCATTCCAGCTTGAGGATCTCAAGAAGATGTACCACTGACGTCAACCTAAGAAGTGATACAACAACGCATTCTTAGAAGCATTTGCGAAGGAAAATGATTCAGAGTCAGCCTCGATAAAGCAATGGAGGCATTTCCCTTAAAAGCAAAAGCACGAGTCATCGGGTAAGTACTATGTTGACACACTGGCTTCCCCTTATTGTTATGCTGGGGCTATGATGCGTAGGATGTGGGGAATACATGATTATGCCAAATTCACCATAGAAATGGTCCCCCTAATGGAAGCTGCAATCAATGGTTATGTGATGGATTGGCAAATATTTTGTCTGATAAACTAGCAACAACAATTTTAGAGTACAGAACAAATGCGCATAAAACTTCCCGGATTATTCCCCCGTTCTATTACACTGCATATTTTATGAACATTGTTTTATTTAATTCTAAATATCCAATACTTGGATGGAGATTGACTCCCCAAGGCCCGAATCTAATCGATATTTACCACCAATAGTTATGGAAGGCACATTACAAAAATCATCTGTATAAAATTTGCATTGGTTTTATTCTCCCTGTATATTATTCTATTTTTAATAAACCTGCCCCAAGGATATCCCTGGAAGCAGAAATTAACTTGACAGCAGTAGGCAGTTGGTTCGAGGAGGATAAATTTACTTATATAAGGCTTTTTGGTAGCCTTACTAAACCCCATGTTCTTCCCCTGTATGTGCCTGATAAATTTTTAGCTCGAGAATTTTCTTATCAAATAACACTAGAAGGGACATCCAGAACCCCTAAGGATTCAAAGAAACACATGTGGCCAATCTTCCCTTTACGGTGTGGCATTTTCACTCTACATGACTACAAGCATGCAAAGAAGGAGACAACAAAGATCCTAATGCTAAATCTTGCTACAATTCCTAACAGGCCATATGATCTAAGACAGGTTGCTTATAATGTCACATCTCTAGCCAAACTTGCTAAGTTTGATCATAAAGTCGATGAATTCGATGATCAATTTTCCTCAGCTGAATCATTATTTCAAGTTAAAACATTGTCTAGGATGAGATATCAAGATGAAGGACTAGAAACATTTAATAGGCTTAGAGACCATAGGTTGCAAACTCTGCGTTTAGACCTATTAGCCACAACCCCAATAGTCTAGTCAAGCGAAACTAAACAACAAGCTATTGATAAAGCTCCTCTAGTAGAAAAAGTTCCTGAGAAAGAAAAAACACCAGAGAAAGAGCAAGAAAAATAAAAGGGCAGTGAATTTATTGATTTAGACATTCATATTGATCCCAAACTACTCAAAGAATGGCAACAATTTGACTCAATTATCAGCAATACTGAGAGCTTGTAGGGACTTAGCACACTTGAAGTAACAACTGTACAGAAGACAACAACTAATACAGTTCCAACTGAAGGAACTAGCAGCCCGCACATGACTCAAAAGGATGTCGAAATGATTCCAGAGAACCCTTTCGATGAGATTGTTCTGCATGTAGAAGAAATACGACCCTTAGATGTCTTCTACAACCCTAAGCATAGGGTTGTAATAAAGAGGCAAACAAGAAAGAGAAAACTTGATCAATCTTATCTTTTACCTACATAGATGGAGATAACAATGTGGTATGGAGAGAGGAATTCAACCCTTTCGAAGATCTTACTAAACTATTTCAGTATGATTGGGCATATACAACAGCTACTATGGACAAGGCATCAGAAGTCAGCAATTTGCTTAAAGAGAAGGATCAAGTGATTATCTCATTGGAGACACAGATACATGAAAAACAACAGAGGATAGAGTAGTTAGACTAGTAGTTAGCAGCACAGAAGTAGTCAAATGATCAATTAAATGAGTAATAGCTCAAAGAGAAACAGAGGATAGACCAATTCACAAGAAAAAAGAACTGTCTCAAGCATTGAACAAGCTAAAGACAGTGAATGAATAGTTGAGCAAATCGAAAGATGAACAGATCACTTAACTGTCATTGAAAATAGAAAGGTTCAAAGAATTTCCTCACGTGGAGGAATTCAAATTAGAGAGTCTACAAATTACTAAAGCACTATCTACTCAGTTGAGCTTGTTGTGTAATAATATTTCTCTTCTTCCTCCCTTCTGTGAAATTTCCTCATCTATGATTGATAAGTCAGTTGACGCAAGAAAAAAATTGGAGCAGGAAGATGAAACACTAACAAAGTTTCTCTCCTGGCAAGAAACAAAGGAATGACAAGCCACAAATCTGCCCCAAATTCTGGAATCACACAAGGAAATCTTGTTCGTTGAGTGGCAATCTCAACTGATGAAAGCAGAAAGGGCAACATCGAGATGTAGATCGACAACTAGTAATCTAGTCGAATTGTTTAATAATACTCTTTATTTGTCAAATTTAATTTCAGAATGTACTCCAGGGAAATTGCCATTGGTCAAAGCATTGGAGCAGATATGGAAACAGGAGCTAGAAAAGAGGAGAGATTAATCGCGGGCATCCAAACTTTAACATGGGAAACCTTTTGGTTCTTCCTTGGGAAACCATATAGTCAAAGGACAGAGATCAAATGCCTAACCGATGTAATCAGTTACATGATTCCTGAAATTACTAATGCCACATATACTGCCCAACGACATTCACATATGAATCATCCTCCAGAACTACAACCGACGCTCGCCATAGGCCAGTTCAAGCCAAAAGATAGTCAACCGAAACAATGAACCATATTTACCGACTGCAAGCATGTCTATTTTGGGGAGATTTTCATATATTTGTGATTGGGTTACACCAGCTCATAACATCTTTTTTTCATAGTTAGTTAGTTTAGATAGTATTTATAGACCCTTTCATGTTTTTAGAAAGGGTCCTAAAATTTTTTATGAAGACTTGGATTGGAAATTGCACTATTATGCTTCCAATATATATTTTTTTATGAAACAGGACTTGAATTCTGAACTTTTAATGAAGAGTACTTTTGTCTGATATGCACTGCTTCCTCCTATAAAAGTATTTCCAAGTTAGAAAGCGGGATCCAAACGCAATTCATGTCGGAAGGGATTCAAACACATATGGTACTATTATCTATGTTTTTTTCATTCTTTTATGTGAACTAGCATTCATTCATTTTGCTATTATTGATGTATGTATAAATATCTTACAACAATCTCTTTTACTTATCACTATTGAATGTTCAAGAGTTTTTATTTTTCATCTATATATGTGTCAATGATATATAAAGATTAGTGCAATAATGTTTTACTTATTACTTTGTTCAACTATTTGAACAAATTAATTATCATATGAATAAATATTTTTGTTTAAAAGTAGATTCATCTACATGCCTACTTTTCAATAAGAACCATTAAGAGTTGCACTAAAACAAAGACTTCCTGGGATAGGTTAGTTAATTACATTATTGCATTTTAGAATAAATTTTTCATTATTTTCCTTTAGATATAAGTAAATTAAACACTTATCCATCCCGTTCATAAATCATTGGGAAACTGGTCCCATTGTATCCAGTCGGAGCCACCACACCAAACGGAAAAGGAGTTGCCTTTAAGGTCTAGACCGGGTGGTTTTCCTCGATGTTGATGCAGCGGTTTTCAAGGCATCAACAGGTCCATGAAATACTTAATTGTTGTAGGTGCATTAGCTATCCCAAATGGCAAAAATAGAAACTCATAGTGCCCATAGTTGCACTTGAAAGCAGTCTTCGGGATATCCTGCTCCTAAATTCAGAACTGATGGCATCTGAGGAGAAGATATATGTTCGAAAAATATTTTTCTCCCCTTAGTTCATCCATCGGCTCATCAATCCTTAGCATGGGTTATTGGTTTTTTATTGTTCTTTTATTGAGTGTTTGATAATCAATTCACATACTCAAGGTCCTATCCTTCTTCTTATCCATCACCACCAAAGAAGCAAAAGGGTTGGAACTAGGAAAAATGTGGCCCAAACTTAGTAGATCTTTGATATCTTTCTTGATTTCACCATTATAAATCTTGAGATGATGGTAGGGATTGGTTATTTAAACCTGTACCCAATCTTAAATTTCTATAACATGCTCAAATCCCCTATTTCGAGGTTTACATGGAGAAATGTTAGCAAACAAATTATGATGTTTGTGGAGTAAAACCTAAATGTCCTATGGATACCATCGAGGTTGCTTCTACTATATTTTAACTTAAATATGTCCCTCTACTTCCCATTCTATGTCTCCATGCCTTAACACTACATCCATACTCTGACATAATACTATCTTGGGTGGGTACTAATTTGTGACCATCAAAACTAATTTTATGTTGTCCTTATCTGTAAACTCCATCTGAATCCTCCTCTAATCAATAATATATCTCTTGATAGAGTAAATCCAGTGAACACTAAGTACTTCATTGATTTTTCATACACCCACCACAAATAAATCATCCATCAAGGTGTAGTTCCCCATGGTTATTTTTAGCTAGGAAATCCATCTAACACACTCCATTTTATGGCCACTCGGTATGACCACCATGAATCCATCAAGCTCCTACATGAGAATCTCCCTCTGATCCACAAAGGTTGCATCAATAAATTTGTGGGATTCCCCACCATGAATCAACATAGTCACCTTTTGCCCCAACATGACCCCCCTTACTCTAGATGCATGATACCTAATAAGTCCTGACATAAATGAAATAATTGGTCTTTTAGCCCCGAGCTGAGATGATTCCTTTCCTACAGTCAAATGTCCCTACTCTTGTACCTATCCCTACTCTGATTCTTTATCCTCCTCGTCACTATCACTATATGAATAAACCTCAATGTAGTGTGCTCTATCCTGCTTGTCCTTTCCTGCACATCTGTGTTATGGTCCCCAAGGCTCCTAATAGCTAAAGCAAAGTTTGTTCTTCATCAACTCCTTCTAGGTCTCCTCATCTAGCTTTGATTTCCTAATGTACTCCTTCTGAATGGTTTGGACACTTTATCCTTTTTATGGAAGGATGGTTTAGGAGGAAATCTTCTCTTAGGAACAACATCATTCATATCCCTATCTCTATTAATTTCATCTCTTAAAGTGGTGGGTTGATAACCATTAACCCAACCATGTAGAGGCTTAGATAGCCCCTCCAAAAATAACATGGCCAGTCATGCCTTAGATATGTCTGTGACCATAGCCATCAACCTATGAAACTATGGGATATATGGCTCTAGGCTACATGTCTGCTTGAGCTAATCCAACTCTATGAAATGAACACTAGGTCCTTCCTGTCAAAGCTCTAAATGAGTCTTTGAGTAAACTTGAGCTATGGGGTGATGATGGCATGACACATGGTTACTAACCAATTGTACCACCACTCATGGGATTTCCATCTAGATGTAATATAACCAACTTAATGGCATCAACCTTGGTAATCTGATCTAACTAAAAATAGGTGTCCAATTTTTGGACCCATGATCTAACTAAGCATTTTGATGACCCATCAAAACACAAAATAGAAACTTTCACCAATGTATTTTGGAGCTCATTGTTCTTGCTCATTTCCTTTTTCACACCTTTAGGCTTGTTATTCATCTTACGGTTGCATAAATCTATGAAGCTCATGATGTCATGTTTGATTCTTCCACACCAACAAGGATGTCATGTTTGAGAATTGGCCAACAAGCTCTACATATTATTGTATATTTTGTGCTTTAATCTATTTGATGTCTCAACATTTTTAGTCATCATTCACTCTCTTGTATCCCTTGCCTTTATTTCATCAGGCCATCTAATGGTCAACTCCTAGTCTCCCCATTGCATGCAAAGATATTCAATTACGCATGGTATCTGATTCCAACTACATTAATCCTCAATGACACAACAACATATTTATCATGTACACAATGGTTTCACAAATCTCCCTCGTGGTCCTTTCAAAAATTCCCTCTTAGTTGTACTTTATCACTGAGTGGCTTCTATTGAAAATACAATAATATACCCCTCCAATATATCATTTAACCCGAAATTGATTGTGCATAAGATTTATTTGTTTTCTGAATTTACTCTTCGAATCAATCCTAAATTCTTATTATATGGTACTACAATGCAATACTTTTTGAAATTATATGATAGTATTGGAAATCATTCAACTAGAATAATAGGGAATTTATAAAAGAAAATATCATGCAATTCTATAAAGACATACCTTTACAACAAATTATTAGGATTGATGCGTTGGTTTCTAGTTTATTCTACCGTAAGTTCATGTTCCTTCATCTATACCCATGGTTATATATCTCCCTTAGTTAGTCTCCACATCCCCTTTAATCATAAATCTTGGTCTTGACAATGGAACCATTTGTTGGAATGTAGAGGGAAATGGTTTAGAGTGAAACAATCAACAAACCCCCTCAAAGATAGGCCCTTTCAGCATCACCTTTGAGTAAGTGAAGTCTCACCCGAGGCATCTTATGAGGGACTGCAGGGACTTGGACAACTCTATAGTGATGAAGGAGACATGGATCCTATGTTATTGATCTTATTCTCAACATGAAAGGAAATTAGAATCATACCCTCAATTCACCCAATAATTCAATCATTAATATATCATAATAGATAAATTAGATTATCAATGACATAATGCACAATAATAGATAATGAACCCAAACATATGTTTGTATTACTTCTAAAATTTCTCAATTACATTCTAACTATCATGGCTCACTGGCCTAATCCATCAAGATTACAACAAAAAACCCTTACAACGCATCAATAGACTTCATCAATATCCTAAATCTAAGAAATCCTTCCCATTCCTCTCTCCCTCCTACATCGTGGCTTTAGCTATTTATAGATGGAACATTAGAGAAAAAGTCAACAAACGATCCTACTTTTACTATTGGAAATCCCTATTACCATGGGTAGAACCCCCTAATCTAATCTTAAGGACTTTCCCGTTTTTCCATGTTTTTCACATTGACTCGTAGCCAACTTTATTGGGTGGTATCCTTCTTGGCAGCATACCTCTGCACAGATCCCAAAAATATTTCCTCAAATTGCTTCTCAATCCTCACCTCTAAATGGTGGTCTAGAAACACTGAATCTTATAGTCTTTTATCTTAATGGATACTCACTAAACCCTCCCATTGAGTTGGAAAATGAAGCATCTATGTAGCTTCAAGAAGTGTTCATCTTCATGTTTTATTTAATAATATTTGGATATATGTGTTACTATTCTTTGCAAGTGGTGAATTAAAGCCCCACATTAATGCTATGTGTTTTTATTCATGTGTTGAAGCTGTGAATTGTTCTCCCCGCACAAGAGTTATGTGTGATTCTTCTCTACAAGAGTTGAGACCAACATGGAGTGGCGCATCAAAAAGTAGTGAACCTAAGATATTTTAGGCTTTTAGGCCACCTAGGAAAATGCTTTGTTGAAATAAAGTGGTGAAATCAACATGAAGTGGCACAGTGAAATGAAGGATGAGCAACTGTTAAGTGCTATTGTTGAAGCAATTTTTCAGGCTACAAAAGGTAGTTATATCACCAAATTTTCCATTCTCATCTTGTTCGACTTGAAATGGAGACTTGAAAAATCTTGGAAACAACTACTTATGCCAGTAGTCTTATGGAAATCTACCTTAGCTATAGGTGAGCAGGAAATGGCAGATCCTAGTCTGAGTCCCTGTCTAGGCATGGAATCTAGTGCAACCTCTCTGGCCTACATTCTCTCATTTGTTAGATTTATTTTTGGGTGCATCATTTCTTTACTCTTTCATTGAAATTCTATGGAATTCAATTCAGTGAAAGAATGTTACGAGAGCGAGGTATTTTAGCTTGAGTTTCCCTGTGCTTCTTTATGTGTGTTGTCTTGGTTAAATAAAGGCTTCCACAGTTTTTCTAGAAAAAGGTTTCCATGGTTTTTTAGGCACAATGACGTAGGCGATGGAGTTATATGCATGTTGTGCATGTTGTATGATTCTAGGGAGTGTATTCCCTTGCCTCTAACAGATGTACATAAGTTATACTAGTCATCTAGGGAATCCATTCCTTGTGAAAGATATTTTGGTACCTTCCCTTGACTTTGTCTTGATTGGTTGGAAGAAGGTGGCCATATAATTTCTCAATGATTTCATAAATGCAAGGTTTAACACTCACTTGTGATCTTTGGGGTTACAACTTTTTTCAAATATGTGCAGTAAAATAAGTCTCTCTCTCTCTCTCTCTCTCTCTCTCGATATGTTTTCCATCGATAATTTGATGTCTCCTGACATGAATAGAGGTGAGGGTGAGTAGGTGTTTTTCTCAACATAGAAGCACTAATGATTACCTTTAGATAATCAAGGAATTTGACATGAACAAATCTAAGTTTATTAGCATAAATAAGAAGCAGATCTATCTTGGATAGTACAATACCTCCATAAATGTTAAAATGTAGCAGAAATTTGGATTAACCACTACTATCTTAAAACATAAGTGAGCCCAAAAATATTATATAGCATGTTGAAAGCATTCATTGTAGCCGTAAGATATTTTTTCTCATATAATTTTTTGTATCTTGGTTCTTCTCTTCTTCTTAATGTGTTGAGAGCACATGTGAGTATATTTTATTCATTATCTTATCATTTGTTGAGCTTGAAAAAAGGCCAAACTTGATAGATTATTCGATTTATTGAGCACTCTAATCTTGTCATTTGTTGATGACACAGTCAAAATCAACAAGGCTTCTCTCATGGATATTCATAGTTGTTGACAACATGCACAAGAGAATATTGAGTTTATCTAACTTGAATAACAAATATAACAATTAGAGATAAAATAAAAGTGTCATAATTCTAAATTAGTTTTTTCAGAATAATTATCTATATGAAGTTGACTCCCAACAATGACCAAAAATTGATTAGATCACTGAGGCAATTTCAGGAGAAATTTTATTTGAAAATGTGAAGGTTCAAGGTGCACTTCCTAGAACCATCATTAGAAGTTGGGAAGAACTTATTAGCAACAAGAATATAACTGGCAGTGGACATGAAAAGGATGTTTCCTTTCACATTCTGGACTACTTTGAACCCATCAAGTTTAATTGCTTTGGGGTTTATTCAAGACAACTAAACTTCACCTGCTCCTTTTCCAAAACCACATCAAAGTGTTTTGATATTAAACCTTCTAAGAATTGTGGTAAACATATTCATAATTCAAATAGATGTTCTAGAAACAAGACACCTGTAAGAGAAAATATTCACCTTAGATGGATCACTTCTTGGCAACGGTATTCAACAGCTAGGAAGATATGTCAGTGATACCTCAGAGTTCAGTATCAAGTATTAACATGTCTTGTACTAGAGATTTATTCATATTATCACCTTGTATTTGATAGGGTGAATCAATGATCAAATACCAGTTTGAAAGAGCCTGAGCCACAACCTAAATCACATAAAGCTACATGATCCTAGAGCCAAAGTCTGCCATAGCCAGATTCAGAGTTGTAGCTAAAGACAGAGTCATACCCCATGAAAATTTTTTGGTTGGTGGATTGCCTTAAACCACCACCAAAAATACTTTGGATTCCACTACAATTTATGGTTATTTTTAAAAAATCATCAAAGATCACTTTCACTTAGCAAAAGACTTCAAATTCTGGTTAGATTTGAAATTGTTCCAGGAACTGCTTTGGTCTTTAGTTCCAAAGTTGGTGGTCATCCTTAAACCACCACTAGTAGAAGCCCTTTATTTTACCTCATTTTGTTTGTGGTATTCCTTTAAAATACCATTTCGAGGAGCACATCCATCCATTGGATACCATGCATATTTTTATTTCAGCACTCTTCTTGGACATTGTTGGCTCCCATGTTATTCTAGAGATTAAGAAAAACTTGAGAGGACATTCACTAAGTATATGAATCCTCCTGCTTCATGTTAAAATGGATAGCGTCCTTTCACCTCACGGGGTACTCCTTTCTCTTCTAGAAATTTATTCAAATAAGAAAATATAGGTAAGACCAGATTAATGATATGAGAGGATTTTTAAAATGATGAGTGGTTGACATATACTAATAGGTGAGGACTTATATAAAATATGTGATTCATGGAATTTATGTAACTTAATGCATGCAATTAAGGTAAATAGTATAAATTAACAAAAAAATTAACATAACAGATTTAAGAGAAAAAATAATAAAACAGACACAAATACCATTAGTAATAAATTATATTTATCATAACAAGTGTGAATAAATAATTCAATATCATTTATTCTAATATTTCTATTTACAACAAATTAGGAAAATATATATCAAAACCTTAAATACTATATATCAAAAGGTAAATAATTCAAGTTATAGCTGTAAATAAATGATAGTGATCATGGTAGCCATCAAATCCTTACAAGCACCAAGATATGAACACAAAACAAATAAAAACAAACTCTGGTATGCAATATATTTGGCTAAACTCATTAACATCATGCATTAATAAATTAAATCTACAATTAATTAGTCAAACATCTCAATTTAAATCCGCTAGATAATATATATATTGAGGGAAAACAAGCCAAATAATGTTAGAATAATTTTTCATATGCTCAAAATAATCTATTTGAACCATTCTATAACTAGAATACAAAATATAAAACTCTATAAAATATGAACAGAAAAAATATACTATGTATCACAATAACATGAATAAATTACAAAGTTCAAGAATCTAATTCACACCAGAAGTGTGTAAAAACCATTTTAGCATAATTCTCCTTCTCCTCCAAAGCAAACCAATTCCCTTCAAATGCTAAATTAGTATATTATATAAAAAAAGGTTTAATAATTGTCCCGCAAATATCGGTTTAAATACGTAATTAAATAAAAATTAGTTTGGAACAACTTTCACACTTCAATATTATCTTGGATGCTAACCTAATGAATTTCTCCTTAGATTACCATTACACATCATTCTTCTTCGAAATAGCTTTCCCAAGGCTGTAATCTTTTTGTAATTAACATAAATAAAAATTAGTGCAAATTGTTGGTGGATATCGTTTTTAATGAATGGTTGAAATACACATGAGGTGTGAAACAACTAGGTAAATTAACCTTCAGTTCCAACCGGAAGACATACATATGTTTGTAGTGGGCCTTGTGCATTAGTTTAATCGCATATGATTTAATACAATATTTCAACCTTAGCCTCCATTTAATATGATTGATAGTGAATGGTTTGACATGAATAATTTTGATAAAATGTCATAAAGTGGATATGATTCATGCTTTATATAACGGAAAACATCCAGCATTCAAATTCTAATGAGAGAGAAGCGCAATTTATTTGTAAGAATGTTTTTCTCATTTTATTTTAAGATTTGTGAATTATAATAATAGAAATTTGTATGAGGGTCTAGAGTATGCTCGAACACTATTTTTATTTGGCTAAGAGTTTGCCTTTCTCAAATGTGAGGAAACAAGTTTGTGTTCCTCAAATGGAAATGGGATAACGAACCAAGACCTAGAGGCATTTGGCAGGAGTGAAAGCCTGCCCCCTTACGGACCACCAGTGGCTTATTCCAGGTGGAGTGGTTTTCCTTGAATAATGGTGATAAGTGAGCCTGCATTCACGGATAGCAGCTAGAGATGGTTATCCTCACTGATGGTTTGCCAACAAAGTTATGATAAATTTTCCCACCATATTTTATATGTGTGTGTGCGCGCAATGTTTTCGAACTTTGTATTTCACCCCATCATTCTAGATTATTATATGCTCATGCTATTAATGTAATAAGATAAAAAAATGATTTTATGTCTAGTATTTTGCTTAGCGCAGGTGATTTCTCTCCTGCACAATAACTTTTTATTTCACCCCATCATTTTGGATTATTATGTGCTCATGCTATTAACGTAATGAGATAAAAAATGCTTTTATCTCTAGTATTTTGTTTAGTGCAAGTGAAGTAGGATTTCTCTCCAGTACAATAATCCTTACGTAAATTAATAAAGTGAAATTAAAACTATATATATATATTTCCTACATACAAATGTACATATATGGTAAAATGATATAAAAACCCTTTGAAATAAAGAGTACTTTTACCAATGTAAAAATGTTTGTGGGATTTAAACAAAATATTCTTTAAAGCCTTATATAACATTGATGAGGAGAGAGAAACCCCAAGTATACATGTAAGCCCCAATAAGATCTAACGGTTAAACTTAAAATTGATTAACTGCTCACATTCATCTTTAGAGTGAAACTATTTGGCGAATTAACTTTCTTATTTAACTTGATAGCATATGTGAAATAAAATGGAGTCTTCATCATTCTAATATGCCAATATTTATATGTATTTAATATAATTCTTTTACATTTTGTAAAATTGAAGTTTATAATATGTACTATTCACAATTTCAAGATTCAACTCCATTTATATATCTTTATCATTTATTTCCCTTTTTTTGGACAATATTTCTCCTTTTTTAGGACTTATTTCCCTACTATGTGGACAACATAATTTAATCATAGTTGTTAATAATTTTTAGTGATATATAATATCTAATTAGTTAACTAGAAATTTCCCAAAAAGGTGGAAAGATGCACCGAAGTAATAGAAGATTTGGGAAGAAAAAAAATGACCTCCTTAATAAAGTAACCCACAATTAAACCTCACAAGGAATGATTGCGCCCTGTTATAGGGGAAGAGACATGCTAAAAAATTTAATTAAAATCCATGTCAAGCTTGCTATCAATTTAAATATTGCAATCAACATGCTTTTCTATCGAATTAAAACCAAAAGGCCAAATTGAATCTTTGCAAAGCAACCATCACCAATTTTCTGTTACAAAGGATATAGAAAAAATAATTGTATTTTATTGAAATTTTTATAGTAAAGCTCGTGTGTATATGAAAATTAAAGTTGTGATGACAAACTTTGAAGCTAAAAGGTATATTAGTTCTTGCTATTTGATAAATAATTGTTTTACTTCGTTTTACTCTAAGTCTGATGCATTATAAATAAATAAGTAGTTCTTCTCATGGATTATATTGGTGAATAAAATGGGGTTCAGAGTCACCCCAAGCGATGTAAGTGTGGCCCATCCTTGATTTATTAATATTAATATTTCAGATCTTCTAAACACTAGTTGAGGATTTGATAGTGTGCTTATATTGCTAAACATTCACAAGATACATTGAATATATACTAAGTTATTTACGTTAATAATATATTACAAACACTCCATGATTTTTTTTTTAAATTGTGGTTTAAATAGCATTCATAGTGTTCATTATGACAACACTGTAAATTAAGTGTAGCCATGAAAATATTCATATCAACTGTTATCTATTATTATTTCTATTTTTATCATCGTAATATTATTGACATTGAGTGTAAGTATTATTGTATTTCTATTTGAGAAATAGATATGTCCACATTTAATGTTATCTACAATTTTCAACGATTTCACTATACACTTTTGGAGAAAAAGGAATCATAAAACCAATTTAAATATCACCTAACAATCAATGAAAAATAGTGAGCTCAAAGGAGAAACTTTGAATGGAAAAATTTACTTGAATATAATGTTCTAACTATATCAACTATATATAATGTTCGAAGAATGAATTTTGTTTTAAAAGAGAAACTTGAATATAATGTCACCTTTCTTTACTATGGATTTATATGGACACTTTTCCTTCTTTACTCAATATACCCTTCTTTTCTTCATGGATTTATATGGAAACTTGTCCTTTCTCGTCACGAATAGATTGCCAATTACATTACCCTTTGCTTGTATCTCATTGATTTGGGTAGATCTCCTAGATTCAAGGTTGCATCAAAGTGGCTAATTCCTAAGACGTTGATTTCGTCAGGTTGATAGGAAAAGATGAAGAGTCGGTTTCTCACCAAGATTACCAAAATGTGCAGTACCTCAGTGGTCATAAAATTCATTCTCAGGACAAGATTTTAGCCAATCCAACTCCAATAAAATGTTTCCTACCAAATTGATGTCCATGGCCTCCAAATTTTTACATGCGGTATGAAATCGATGAGACTCTCGAGACATTAAATTAACACGTCGAAAAATCATCCATTTCTTCTATTTGTAACATCAATTAATATCGGTCATTAATGATTATAAGGATTATTATGATTTCAATCAATTTGACTTTTCTTTTCAAATGGGAGGGGCTAGTTCCCTTAATATCAGCCCTTAATGATTTTAAGGGTTATTATGATTTCAATCAATTTGACTTTTTTTTTCAAATGGGAGGGGCTAGTTCTCTCAGAAGCTTTTATGGGCCTTCTTTTATTACATATATATTGTACATATGAGTGTAGTATTACATATATATATATGGTACATATGGGTGTTAGCAAGGCTAATAGCCGTCACATTGAAACTATAATTGCCGTCACCGAGGTCGCAATGGATCATTATAACTGCCGTCACCGGGGTCGCAATGGATCATCATATGCTGCAGCTCGCGCAACCTCCATAAAAATCGAAACCGCGTGCAAACCAACCCGCCCGACCGCTGCATCATGCACTTCGCAGATTTTACAAAATCTGGATTTTCTCAGCAAACAAAACTAGTATCCATAATATATCGACATATGCAAGCAAAATAATTCCATAATTCACGGACATTAAAACCAACTTGAGATTCTTTCCATATGTTTGGTGCTCCCTGCCTACCCGTTCGTTTGGTATTGGCTCTTGGATTTCGATTTGGCGGAGATGTTCTCAGAGGTATTGTGTTTTTTCGACAATGAGGATGTTTAATTTGGAAACCATATGGGGTAAGTAGTTGGAAATAGTAGTGATGTCTTGGGGGAAGCTCATTGTATGGTCCCACCATGAGCATAAGTAATTTGTAGAATTGGATTGACACGTGCAATAAGAATTTCCTCAACTTTAGTTAAATTAAAAAGAAGAAGTGGTTGTGTAACGGGATTCGTGTTGTTCGAATGAGAAAAACGATATGGAGGCCCACATGAGGCACAATGACAAGAAATATTTCAATGTAGAAGTTGTGTTTTCATGTCTGCGATGCCACGCCATCCTTCAATTACGAGGTGCACTGAGGTGTTCGAGGGGTCGATGGGACCTAGTTGCGAGGGTCACTCATGCAAAGTGGACATGGTAAGTGGGTTTGGTGGAGTGGTTTAAATGATTTTTCTTATTCTAATTTTTTAGTTGAATTTTTATTAGTTACATTATATATAGAAAATAACGTTTAAAAAAATAAAAACATTGATATTTTTAGACTGTCTTATATTTAAAATATTTATAATTGAAAAAAATCTTCCAATTTCCACGTCATATGTTTATGGCCTGTGTTATACAATATTTTTTCACACTCTTAGTCTCATATTTTAAGTGTCACACTTTGTGTCGCTAATGTCGTAAGTGTTGCATAGTGACGAAAGCTATAAAAAATAACATATTCACCATGAAACATGTTCAGAAGCATCCCTGAAGGAAGAATAAGACTTGCCATGAAGAAATTGTGAAGAACTTGTCCAAAACCTTGTTTTGCAAGTCCAGCGCTACTTTTAGAAGACAATCTCACGCTGGGAACCTTTTGTCTAAGTAGTGACTAGAGCTAGAAGTGTGCCTTTTTATAGGAAAATCTGCCTTGGCCCTCTTCAAGCAATTTTTCCTAAAATGGAGGAGAATCTTCTCCTACTAGAAGTGTCGAGAATGGCGAGATGGTTGTAGTTGAATGAGAATTAGAGCGAGACCTCTCATTCGTGGTTCTTGATCCTACTTTAATGGATCTTCCCCTTGAAATATGGAACCTCTCCCTTTTTTATGGATCCTCAACTCCCTCTCCTTCCCTATAAATTAAACCCCTACTATCTACTTTTGGTTAGCTGATGGTTGGCTATTGCTTGGTTGCTTTCCTATCCTAAAACTATGCCTAAATGCTTCCCATTTTGAAGGTCTTGGCTAGGACTTGGAAACTCATCCAAAGGAGGGTTCCAATATTAAGGCTTAAGTGATTGCATGATTCCCTTACTTTATATTAGTAATACATTATTTGTTTGTTGTCCATAAGTATGTAAATCATTACTCATTTAGTGTGATACTCCTTGATTTGTCACATAGTTCATGTTACAATAAACTATGCTATGTATGATTTTGTTGTCTATGTTTTATCTTCCTTCCAAGTATTCATCCACAACGGTGTAGAGAGGATTGAACTTGCAAGAGAGAATATCGAGAATGACATCAATGAGTGTTAGAATTAGAGTGAGGTAGGTCATCTATATTACTATATATTTTCTGATATAAACTAGGAAAATTTGCACATATTTGTCTAGTTTGTTGCTAGATCCTCTCATAGGACTAGAGGGATCATTTCTATCCATAGGAAGGATTGCCTACACAATAGCGAGGGAAAAGTAGAGATCATGAACAAAATGGAAAGATTGAATATTTTTTCAAAGGGGAATTGATGGTGGTGAGAAATCGTAGTGTGTTAATGGGTGTTGATGCCTGGCTAGGCTGGCAGGTTGTGTGAAGGAGTACGATAGTATGTATAAATAAAAGTGGGCATTTCTCTGCATACATTATTCGTATAATTGGGTGGCACCCCTCCCCATACTATGGATAGATGGAAACCACCTTTCTTGGTTGGTTTTGTTCCACCCTTCTCCATATAAACATCCCTTGCTCGTTGAGCGTAGTCTCTTTCTCTCCATATAATCTATTTGTAATAAGAAAAATAATATTTACTTATTTATAATCATAAAATATTAATAAAAAAGAAGAGTTTTTAATTAATTGACCATTAAAAAAAAGGATTAAAATAAGTATATGACAAAATCTAAAAAAATAAACCAATGGAGATCTAGTTAAAAAATTAGGATCTATGAAGTATTAAAAAGGATCAACTTTCTTAAGATGTACTTTTTTTATTGGCCCAAAGACAACCTAGTCATTTTGTGCTCAAACTTTGAGTTGAAAAATGTCCCTTTTAAAATAAAATAAATTATTCTCTTAAAAAATATAATGTAGGCTACAATAAAAAAAACTTAAGTGAATATACATATTTGGTTAATTTTAACTAAGAGTATTATAAAATATTAATAGTCTCGCTCTCAAAAATTAATATACATATTTGTTTAATTTTAATTAAAATTTTTATAAAACATGAACAATCTCACTCTTCGTGTGCTCGCTATATTATTCATTGATCTTACAACCCAATATAAAACAGATTTGGTAAAAACATCTAGTTATCACTCTCAACCATAAGTATTTTAAATGATTATGTGAAGTAAGATAATTTTATATCAATTTTATAGAGAAATAAAGTAATTAAAAGTATAAAAAAAAAACTTATATTTTTATTTTTGTATAAGGGTAATGTATTTTTAATACAAAACGTAAATAAACTATTGAATATCATGTTAACTAATTATTTCAATACAACTATATATAGAGAGAGAGGTGAAAAAACAAATATTTAATGTTGACCATAACAAATTATTAATACTAGAGATAAATAATGAAAAGTAAAAAAAATCAATTACTATAATAGAAAAATATGTGTAGCTTATTCAAATTTTAATATATATAGTTTTTATTTAACAATTAAAAAGTTAATAATTATAAAAAATTCAATATGGATCGTAAATGAAATATTTAAAAAATTCAATATTCATATTAATTGAAATATTTCTGGTTAACTATGTATATATATATAAACGATAGATATTTATAAAAAAATAAAAAAATACCTTTCAAGTAGTTGTTTTATATATATATAATATATATATATATATTATATATATATATATATATATATTATATTTGATTATTCAAGCAAAAACTATAGTGAAGAGAATAAATATTTCAATATTCATATTAATGAAATAATTCATGTAACTATGCATATATGAATATATAAATGATGGAATTATATAAAATAACATAAAAAATACCTTTCAAGTAGTCTTGTTTTATATATATATATATATATTCTTGATTTCTTCAAGCATGATAACTATAGTGATATAGGAACACTCTTCTCTCTTCTATTTGATTATAGAAATAAAATTTTGAAAAATCTCAACTAATTTCTTTTCTTACTGTTGATAGACCTCATCAGTCTCAGTAGATGTTAATCATCATCTTCGCCCCACACACACACATATATAGTTTTAGATAAGGATCATATTTCTCCAAACACAAACTTTTCTTCAATTTTTACACTTTAAAAGAGGTTTGGACATAAAAAAATTTGATCTTTGTGGGTACTTGCTAGATCTATAGAGATGGATTTATATTGATCATTTAATATAAAATAATTAATACTTCACATGAAATTAAATGATTAGAAAATTTACATGTTTATATATTTGATTCCTCTTTGTGCTTATAGAACTTGGTTTAAGATGGTTCTACTTTTATTGTTAAACTCAAAAGCATAAATACATTGCATTGAAAAAAATAAAAACAAAATATATCTTGATTTGATTCTTAATGAATATTCAAAATTATTTTTTCACCATAGCATTATAAAAATGGCAGCATCAATATGTATTATTTTGGCCATAAAAAAATGTTCAAAATTGCTTTTCCAAATGAATAAAACATATATAAATATTGCTTCAACTTCTTCATATTTATACTTTACCATTCTTACTAATGAATTATTTGACATTCACATATATTTTCAGGACAACCTCACACACAATTCTTAATACATCATACTAAATTATGTTTTCATAAACAATTTTGGATCTATTAAATTATGCTCTTATAAGCAATTTTGGATTTATTAAATGTGAGAGTATCAAAACATTTCCTCAAATTTTACAGCTAAAAAGAAATAGATACCTGATACCTGGAGAGAGTTAGTCTCACTCAAAACTTGATAAATTTAAAATTAAAATAGACTCATCCTAATAAACTATCAGCAATATTTGTTTTCATTGTATATTAGAAATAATGCTTTAATAATTACAGTCAATTTTAGGTTGCAGAGTTTCCGGTCGTTTTGCTTCCTCTTCTGGAAAAGGAAAATGAACATAGAAAAAAAGTTTTGATGCATTGAAGATAAACGGTGTTTTAAGTATTATAGTGCAGAGCAATGTTGCCTCTTTCCTTACCTTTGAGTGGCACGTTTGATAACACGGATGGGAGAAGTATCATCTCTGTACAATGAGCTATCATGAACAGACACAGGACTTCTGTTGGCTGTTCGGGACACTTCGAAGGATTTTCGACGGAGAGGTCCATTCCGGCCTCGATCTCACGGGGTGATTAAAATCATATATATATATATATAGAGGCACAAATCATTATTTATTTTATTAAAAAATATTATTTATTAAATTTATTTTCATGCTTTTTTATTTATTATATATACAAACATTTATTTTATATTTAAATTTAATAAATATATTATATTTTTTATTAAACTTTTAATATATTATAGAATAAATAAAAATCATATGATTTTCATATATTATATATTATTTAGTATTTATGATCTCAAAAAAGGAAACCCATTATGGAGAAATGGTAAATGACCTAAAGCTTTAATTTTGCTAATAAACGATTTAAAACAAGAAGTAGCATTGAAAGAAAGACTTTGTGCAACTATACTAAACATACTAATTTTTCTAGTTTAACTTAAAACCAAAAACAATATGGAAAAAGGGTAATAGTTACAATACATCATAGTCTCTATCTCTATCAGTAATTAATTTATTAAAGATTGTGTGGAGCGCGGAGAAAATTTCACATAATGAAAGCTCTTTGCACAATGAAATCTTTTCACACAAAATTATCAACACAATGCAATCTCTTCGCATGAGAAAACTACACACAATGAAAGCTCTCCACAGAAAACTCTTTGAACAATGAAAAATCTTTCCACAAAGCTCTATGCACAGTGAAAACTCTCCACATAATGAAAGCGCTTCACACAATGAAAGATCTCCACATAACCAAATATCTTAATACAATGAAAGCTCTCCACATAGTGAAAACTCTTCACACAATGAAAGCTGTCAACACAAAATTCTCTATACAATGGAAATCTCAAAAACATTACTTTTTAAAATTTCATTGGGTTCTTCACTCTAATTTGCATTTATATTCATGAAAGCCTATGTTGATAGTGCTGGAACCACCAACATGTCAAGGGGATCACCTTGGTAAGAAGTCTCAATTAGACCTAGACCATTTGGTGTAGGAGTCCCAGCAGTGGGTCGTAAGGTAATTCTTTGACCGCGATGTCGCACAGAGACAAATATGATAACTTTATCAGTAGCAAGGGTGTGACTAATGCAGTGAGTTAGGGAATGAGTATGAGAGTTCCAACATTTCCAAGAGAGAAGAGGATGAAGGTGAGTTCCAGGTTGAAAGGGATCAGTCTCAACTCAGCTAGGAACATACAAAACAAAGAACATGCACAACTTTCGGCAGAGCAGTTGACACAGATGCGACAGTCACAACATATAAGGTAAGATAATAGGAACAACACTCACAGATTAGTTCGAGACGAGTGTGACGGTTGATATAACAAGGTTCAGAGAAAGGTATGTCTGATGCCCAGCAAAGAAGTCGACACGGACAGTGACAACATTAACAACATATGCAACACATTAACAACAATATTCATATAAATGCATACAAATCAGTTCATATACAAGTACATAAGTTAAAAAACATATATCATTAAGGAAACCGAAACAGTCCAACTACAATAACAACATATGCATGAAAATGTGTTGGCTCTTATTATTAAAGAAGTGTAAGTCACAATCATACAATACACCATGTAAACTTGCTAGCTCCATCAGTGGAACATTACAGCCACATCTGCCTGCTCCTCCAAAGAGATGTACTAGCTCCGTGCAGTGGAGAAGCCAAGGCATGTTACAATATTATCCAAAGCTTCTTCAAGATAGTCTTTGTAGAAGCTTGGCTAACCAAAATCCTATACAATGAGTTATGAGGGACTATTTATAGCAAAGGTGGCGTGACCCTTGACATTCCCAAGATCCACTGCCAAGACTACACAAGGCACAGTCCGCGATGCTGAGAGACTCACTAACTGCTGGAACTACTCAATGCACAGTCCAGTCGGACAATTGGCTACTGGGATTGCATAATGAGCAATTCCAGCTTGGAAAGACTGCTGGCCCAGGGACAGATTTGTGCAAATTTTTGGGCCAAGCAACCATTGACCTTCGGAAATGCGCAATTCAATCCAGGAGGCCAGTGTTGGGCTAGAATGTGCAAATATAGAGAGGAAGGTGAGCCTTCCCTATATTTCACAGTGCAGCCTTGGTGAAGGCAGAGACCAGGCCGAGGTTGGCCCGATTCATCGACGGGAAACTAAAAGCGAGTAAGTCAATGAAATGCATGGCAACACTAAGTGGTAGCAGAAGTGATAAATAGTGCATGCAAAACATGAATGGAGGATTGAGCAAATAGATCAACATGCATGTGGGTGAGGCCGTTCTCCGGTTGGTTGAACATCTGTGCAAAATAGTTTCATGCACGCGAAAACAATGAGATAGCAAAGAAAATTCAAATAGAGCTAGGACAAGCTAGTATACATGTAGATGACAACAAGCGTTCAAATAAATCAAGCAAAAAATACTCATACAAGAGAAAACCCAAAAAGCAATAGACATGTAGTACAAGGCATGGGAAGCGAGCTTATCCCAAAACTACTGAGTTGAATGTGTTGACTACTCCTATATGTGATGTGGGATGTCAAAGCTATAAGGTTGATGTGAGGAATGATCTCTACAGCTTCTGGTTGATGAGTTTTGATAACATCGAGGTTGTGACACACATGCCACAAATCTAGGGGAAGTGACACTTGGAGGGAGGTTTGTGAATTACTCCTTCCATGTAACCCTTCAGCTGCTAAACATAGATCCCTAAAACAAGAGACGTCTTTTCATGCTGCCTTGGGAGAGATAGCCCATGCGTGCAAGTCTTTTTGGCTCAGTCCCGGAGGGAGCCGGTCAACTTAGTTGCACATGCAAGAGACTGCTTGACTATTGGAGAAAACTACCCATTCCTGACTGTAAGTTGTGCTGATTGCCCAAGTGGATTGCACAACTTCTTGGCCCAGCAGCTGACTGCTGCCTAGATTTGTGCAAATCCTAGGCTGAACTTCCTATTGATGGGAAAAATTTCTTAAATCTTGCTGGGAGGGTTCACTGGAAAGATTGCACAATCTTGGAGCACAACAGGCTGTCAAAGGGATTTGTGCAATTCCTGGAGGGAAGGTTGGTTTCCCTCCAGAAATGCACAAATTTCACTGGGAAGCTACTCAGCCTGCAGCCAGACCAAGTCCGGATGAGCAGCCTGTGAAGGGAAAAGATCATACTATGATCGACAGACTGCCTTTGAGCAAGAGAGACACTAAAGCTTGAGGACTTATCGAAGCAAGGCAAGCTGTTGTGAAGGTTTATAGGGAGGATCTAAGACAGGTTAAGGAAAAATTTTGGATGGTGGTTGTAGTCGCTATAACACTTGGTGACACACTAGTAGAACTCCAGCTCTCTGAATGGACCTTGTTCGTGAAAAGCAAGTTTAACACCTCCGGAAGTATTGTTCAGATCTCAGCTCATCTTGGCTTAACACTAGCTTGATTGTAAGATGTAGCATCTGCTAGACTCTTGGTTGATAGACACACATTCCAAGCCAAGGCAACACAGTTGTTTTTATTAGGGTTTCATCTCTGGTGTTGCTTCACTGCTAGCAGGTCTGGATAGTACCCAGATGGAGTCACATAGGAACAAAAGCATGGCTTTGCTGCCAGCGAGCCTAGTCAATACCTCGACGGAGTTACTTGCATCACCTCCCTACCTAGGAAGCCTTTCTCTTCCTTCGCCTTATTCATTTTTCATTTGAATTTTTTGACTTTTAATTTTATTTTTTTTTCACTGTGCATGGCACTTATTCATTTCAGAGGCGGAAGAGGGATCCTGACTTATTGAAAGTAGAAGAGGTTGTTTTAGCAGACAAGTAGTTTATTGTATCTCTAACATGCTTTTTAAGGTTTCCCCCCTCACCTTACTCTACTTGACTGAGCTGACAAGGGTTAACCGAAAAACAACCGACTAGAGGATGTGGCACTAGTTAGCGTGCAAGTGTTGTCTTTTCACCAAGGTTCACTTTGAATAGTACATATTTTCCTTTGACGTATCATGGAATAAGAGTAACAAGATCATTATATAGAGGCAAGATGACATATAACCAAGTAGTCATAGTTGTACAAGCCCTCTTGTACTTTACGCAGCTCGTTTCATGAGTCGCATGTGGTTTCTTGCAAACTAACCTACGAATGAAACAAGCAAACGAACTGGAAATCAACAAAGCAAAGAAAGAGCAGAAGCAAAAATGAAAGCGAAGCAAGTAAACAAACAAGCAAATAAAGCATGTAAGAAAACAAGCATGCAAGCAAACAACTCAAAGCAAACACTACTTCTACTCCTACACTAACCATGCATGGGCCTGATCACATGAAGTGATACTTCCAATGTAGGCACTAGCGCATTGGTAAACCCATGTTGGTGAAGCCTTGGCCCATGAGTAACCCAGTTGTGTAGACCAGTGAACAAGAAAGATATAGCAGTGAAGACAACCAAACTTCGTGTTTGAAAGTGCCCACAGGACATAAGTGAGTGCATGTGCATGACAGGTAGTGTTACAGATCCATTTGGGCACATCAAATACCAACATCTAGATCAGTGTTTTAGGGCTCATAAAACCCTAATTTCAATTGTTTTATGCCCTAAACAAGTCACCTCTTTGAATGCCTCCTTCCCAGATAGTTTCATGACTTGAAGACATCCAGAAATAACCTCTAGAGGGACCAGCATAGGTAAGCCCTTATGAAGGTGCGCTACAGAGAAGTTAACTCCACTGCCAGGGTGCTCTGCAGAGCACTTAGGCTTCCTTTCACCTGCACTAGGCGAGAATGAGAGAAATTCACATAGGGTTTGGGGAATATTCTTATCTTTTGGAGTCATCTAGAAGTTTCCCTCACTTGAGCTTGAAAATGGATGAGGAATGAGTTAAGGTGAATCCTATCCTCTCTTCCCTTCCTCCATGGAACTAATTCTAAGTATGGAAGGTCATTCAATTCCACCATTAATGAAAAAACCTCCTTCATCTTCCTATATGTTGACCATTCATCTAAGTGATCATGGGTTGGATTATGCTGAATTGTAAGTTGATAATGATGCTATGAGATTTGGCTTTGAAGCAAGTATTGTGATGCTACAAGTTTGTCATGCCTTTGATGTGATGTG
Source organism: Pinus taeda (assembly GCA_000404065.3). Lineage (NCBI taxonomy): Eukaryota > Viridiplantae > Streptophyta > Pinopsida > Pinales > Pinaceae > Pinus > Pinus taeda. The sequence continues at coordinate 37,769 of APFE031423961.1, read as the reverse complement.
GATGGGATCCAAGCTCGAGGAATGGCATTGAATCAGACACGAATGGTTGTAATTCCTTCTTCTATCTAATAAAGTGTTTGAACCTTTTTCCCATATGTTTGTATTGTTTTATAATGCTTATGTGTGTGAATTGTATTTGATTCCTTTCACTTATATTCAATAGATCGTATGCTTTGATTGGTTTTTGTCTTCTGTTGTTTTTACAGGGAACTTCTCAAGCAGATTAAGTACGAGGAGCGACATAATCGATACAAGGAAGACAAGAGGAAAGCGGAACTATAGGTAGGCATTTTCTCGTCTCATCTTATCTATTTCTTATAGGAAAAGCCTAAACACTTTAAACTGTTGTTCTAGATACAAATACTTATCTAGGGAATTAGTATTTATCTGTAGATACTAGATTCTCCAAAACAAATTGGTGACTCCAATGGGGAAGAATCCCCTTTCCTAGTAGCTTATCCACCTCCTAAGACATCCTTGTAGACCTTATTTGTGTTTAGAGATTGTAATTCAGCGCTTTACATTGAAAAATTGGTCAAAATTGTGTCAAATTGCCTCTCGAAATGGCTTACTGTCACTAGTGTTGGCTTGTGAGGGACACAGTGCACTGCAGAGCACCCCTAGCTTAGGTACAGTGCTCTAAAGCGCACTTTCTCCCACTCTGGGTTGTGCTGATCCTCTTAGGATTAGTTTTTCCCACCTTTGGAAAGAGTTTTTGCCAACTTTTCTCTGTTTGATTATTTGTTGATTGATTAATGAATGCTATGTCTCAGAAAATGAGTCTCTATCTCTTGGTTTAGCCCAACTTTGATTGGATTGATTAATTTTTCTTAATGTTTTATTTGTCATTATCGATCGATAGTCAAATTTAGGATATAATTGATTAATCTTCATTTGAAAGAAAGTGTCGTAAAGTCATCTCTTCCTTTGAATTAGAATTGTCGTAAAATTCTTTGTTATTATGAAAGATTGATTGATTGTATGTGCATATTTCCTTTTGTTCATATTCACATTAAGGAAGTCGAAAATAATTACATGCATGTTGCATTGAAAAGGTTTGTGTCTGCTCATAGAAATAGTGTAAGGAAATTGTGTTTAGATTGTGCTCTTTTCTCTTTGATCAAAAGAAATATGATTGCTCTATCCCTAAGTAGTTAGGATTTTCATCGTTAAATTGAATGGAAAGAATGCTTATCATGATAGTTACAGTCCTAGGAATTTTAGAATACATTACATGGTGAGCTTGAAAGGAAAATTCCTAAGTGAGATCAACATAAAATTAACATCAATTTACCTAATGAAGCACTGTCATTAATGAGAAAATTTAGTAGTTCTAGGCTAGAGACGTGTTCCAACATCGTAAAACAAAGCAGTTGTTGCTAACTTTTCTGCAATACATCCTGAGTGTGATACCTCATTCCACGTACCTTCGGGTATATAGGGCGGTGTTACCGTATGTAAAGTATATGGGAATGCTCTCATTGTGCAGTTTTGCTTTAGACATCACTTATATGGATTGGGCCTCCACATACCTTTGGGTATATATGGGAGGACAAATATAGGTTTCTATCCATCCTTAAGTAATTGAGTCAACCACCTTGTAAATTGTGATACATTGAACACAACATTTGGGGAGATTGCCTACTCGTACTTCTTGGTTCGCCAGGAGGTATTCTGCAGTTCATAGTTTCTTGGTAAACCTTTTGCCTAGTATACCACTTTTTGTTTATTTCTTTTTTGATAATAAAATTAATCAGCAATCGTGGAGGAACATCAACCCTTACCTCGTCGTTCGTAGAGAACAGCGAGAAAACGGCCTTTGCCACCCGAAGCAACAACTATTCAGACAAAGCGGTCTTGCTTAACTAAGTCTAGTACATCAAGGACTCCTAGTTCTTCATCTGAATTACCTGAATGATCTATTTCGGTAAGTACTGAGACTCCAGTTACTCCAACCATTTCTAGTACGTCCGTTCCTGAAGAAGAAGTTTCACAATTACCTGAGGACATTAGCACTGATCCTAGTGAAACAGTAACCGATATTGTTCAACAACAAGTTGATCTTCAACTTGAGGTTGCCCAACAAAAAAGTACTTCTGAACTTGAATCAGTTCAACCAAAATTTGATCCATAACCTATCCCAGTTCAAATGGAAGTTACATCTGAACCTGAATTTGTTCAGGAACCTCTTATTGAAACTATTGTTCATTTACCTGAACATCTGGACTTTGAATTTGAACATTCAGAAGTTGTTACTTTACTAGAAGACGATCAACCGGTTACCCCTCAGAGATCGGTAACTAGTGAAACTTCAACTTTATCAACAACAGAAATATTTTGCGAACCTGACGGTGAAGTTCTTCCACCAGGTCTAATTTCTATAGAGGAAGAATTGGAAGAAGATTCTACATTTGGAACCCCTTTCCACTTTGGTGCTGGGCTTTATCTTTACCCTCATTCTCCTCATTTTACTGCTCCATTTGATCCTGCCTATTTTCAAGTACCCATCAATTCTTTAGGACAACTTTTGGGTCAGTTAACTATGGGTGAACAATTGTCAACATATTAGACTATATCAGCTGATGCAGATGCAGCAGAATCTTCTGTTGCAACCTCCTCGATGTTTTCTACCACACCTGAGTCACAAATATATGGTGAACTGTCCATCTCGGTTGGTTACCAATTTTTATCTGGAACCCACTTAGGTGTTGCTTCTACACCATGGTCATCACTCATGTCCTAAACCAGAATTTTTACCTGGTTCTTCTCTAATGGGAACTCAACAGGTTGATCCTGCATATCAATATCAAGCTGGGGAATCTGGTCAACAAAGACCTATGTATCCATTAAATACTGGATTGCCACCATATGGAGAGCAATATGCTTATTCACCTTATCCTCCTTATTCTGGAGGACCATGATATGGTAATATCCCGCAGTATTCAGGTTAATATGGAATTAGAGTTTGTCAATGGAAACCAACAATGCCAGTTCAACCTAGGCTTGTGTATCCAACACAACCAATGCAAACTATGTCAGCTATTCCTACTACACCTGCTGTTACTATTGTACCACAGTCACAAGTTCAAACTATTGTATCTCAACTGGTACAAACTAATCCTTCTACCTTGCAACCACAAGTTTCAGGTCAAGAAGTTCAAATTCCTCAAGTTGTCGTACAACATCCACTTGTTTCCAGGGTTCAACAGCAACCTCAGGTTAGTATTCCCTTATCTGGACTGACCCAAGCTTACATTGGTATAGTTTATTCACAACCTAGCCAACCTTTCATTGCTGGGCAATAACGACCGTTAAATCAACAAAAATTGTACCAACAACAACAACAATTTATTCAACAATCATGGCAGCGTCAATTTCAACAACCCTAATTCCAGTAATTCCAACCCCAATTTGGACTTGCTCAATAAGGTCAACTTGGGTTTGGTCAATATCAATCTTACCAAGGTCCTGGTTGAAAAGGATTTGCAGGTTATGGACAACCACACATTCAACCTGGTTATCAACAACCACCTTATGCTGGTTTTGTTCATTAATAACCATACCAAGGTTACCAAATGTAGATTCCCTGTGTTAGTATGCAAATACCTATTGCTCAAGCAATTCCAACATATCCTGGGTATGCTCAACCCAACTTGAATTGACAGTTGCCATTTGTAGCAACTTTAGAATTACCAGATTTAAATTGGCTCACTAATGATCCAATCTTATATGCACCTTGGTGGCCGATAATTCTACATAAGTTACCATCTGACATTCCAAAATTTAACGAAAATCCTAGAGAAGTCCCATCAAATCATGTCATGACCTTTCATTTGTGGTGTTCATAAAATTCCTTAAATGATGATTCAGTTAAACTTCATCTTTTCCAAATAACACTTATTGGTCTAGCTGCTAAATGGTACATTGAGTTACCAAGAGCTTCTTTCGACAATTTCACCACTTTAGCCACTACATTTTTGACTCACTTCCAGTTACCCATCAGATATGATATTGGAACGGAACTCCTAACCAACTTTAAATAGATGATTGCTACCCATATATCAGATCATATTCATGAGTGGCGACGTCCTCATCAAATAGTTAAGACATATGTTCCCGATTAGCTTTTAGCTCAGTGGTTCATAAAATCCTTGTTTCCATCAATCACCGAGGATGTGGAAAAAGGTGGAGTTGTCACAGAAGGGCAAGTAATTGCTTGTTCCCAATACTTGGATTTGATTTACACACAATCCAACACTCTTTATGATAAAATTCCCAATGCACCCCAACCACTTTTCACTGTTCCTCCTCCTCCACAATCAAGTAAGGACTCTCATGCCAACAATGGCGTGCTCGGTTCTTTGAGCACGCAAACGACAAGAAGACCATTTGTTCAAACCCTTGTCATTACCAATCAAACTACCAATGCATCAGAAAATACTCTTTCTTCTAAAATTAATGCCATGTCATCTGACAAAGGCAAAAATCCAAAGCAACCAGGAAGCAAGAAAAAGGGGAAAATAAAAAGAAACAGGGTAATTCCCCTCTAGAGAAATCATCTGATTCCTTTGCTTCGGTAAGGAAAACTCATTATCCATGTCTAATTTTTAATGACAAGAATTTTACGAGATATTGTCCACACCGCTTTGAGGTCTCTAAACTTTTAAAGACTTCAAACACATCGGTAGTGTTGACTGATCCGTTTGCAAACCCGGAGACACATTTTGTTGCAACAGAACATGCTTCTACATCCCAATTGCTCATGTTATCCATCACAAAGCCACAAAACAAAGCTTTGGTATCAATGAGAAACAAATATTATGAAAATCCACCATCATCATCGAATCATCAGGCCACTAATCAACTTAATCATTTGACTTTGACTTCATCTGAAAATATTCCACCTATTGTACCAGAATTGATAATAAAACCATCAAATGGAGTTGTGAACAAATCAACATTTAACCCTTGAGCTCGAGCAGCTCAGAATCATAACATAGTGGAAGATCTTGCTCAATCACCTTCTACTATGTCGACACTCGAGGTGTTACAAAATTCTCCCTCCCAGAAGCAGGCTTTACTGTCAACAATAGGCAAAGTAAATCCTACGGATTCTAATCTTGTTGTTTTTAACTATGCGGGATATACACCATAGTTACTAGTGCAATTAGCCTTCCTAATTCAAGTAAAATCTCTCAATAACCAAACTATTATTGATGAGGGGGCATCTACTTGCATTATGTCAATGAGCTATTGGAAAACACTTGGTTCATCATTGTTGTCACTTTCACCAACCATGTTGAAAGCTTTTGATGGAAGAACATATACCCCTTGTGGGATTTTGAGTAACCTGCAAATCGAACTAGGGGAAAAACATTACTGTTGAAGTTGAGGTGGTTGATGAACCCATTGATTACAACATTTACTGGGAAGGCCGTGGGTATATGCTATGTCTACTATGGTTTCCACATACTTTCGTACTATTTCATTCCTTTTTAAGGGTGGAATAACAATCATTGATCAGCTAGCCTTCTTTGCCAATAGTTCACAGGCTATGGGAAGCATTCTGTTGGTACATGGGTCCCCGATACCACTTCAAAGTGTTGGAGTAGGCCTCTTTAAAGATCCTTCCCTAATGGGTACTTTTACCCTATCTTCACCATCTGATTTGGCGGAAGTGGCAAGAGTAGAGACTTGTAATATGGTTTCCTCCACCTCATCTAATTTAAGGAGGATTACCAACAAGGTTGAAGTTGATAGACTCCGTCTTGTCAGCCCGCTGTAGTCAAATTCACCAAGGTTCATTTCTCGTCATTTGTAGTCATCAAATACTAGTTTGGTTAAAAAGGGTCATTTTAATCCTTTAGTCCAGGGTTTTGTCTCCAAAAGTGTTCACTAACACTTGCAGGCCAAAGAGAGCTTCAATAAGGTTTCACTTCAAAATTCACATTATTAATAATGCTGAAGGACATTTCTTCTTTAAAACTCTATTTTAAAGAAGAAATTATTAAGTTCATTTAATGCATGATTGATAAGGTTTTACAGTTCTTCAGGCAGCCCTGCCCATCTTGCTAGGTTCAGCAGCTCCAACACCTGTAGGAAATCAATCAAGAAAAATTCATCATTTCAAAGCCAAAAGTCAAAGGAAACGAGAAATCAGAGTTTGTGTCCAAGTTGTCAAAGCGCCAAGACTCTACAACTTTACAAAGTGAATTTGCCAAAATCAAAGTCATCGAGATATTTTAATTGATTAAAAGGCCATTTGCACCCAAAGACCGCATTGAAGGGTTAAAGGATGAATTTTTTGTTTGGAGGCCGGAGTTGTGCTAACAGTCAATGCGCGACGCATAGAGCACATGGCGCGGTGCACAGAGCCAAAACACTTGTTGGATGATGTGGATGCGGCTTTTACAAATTCGGAGGACCATATGTACAGAGAGGAATTATTTTGATGGTGATATGGAAGCATATTTACAGTCCAAAAAAGAGTTGATAGGTGGAAACGTGGCAAAGTTTATTTGCATGTTCGCTGGTTCTGGGATATGGATCGATTGGAGATAAGCTTTGAAACTAGGGAAACCATTCAAACCATTCACTCAGCTCATGGGAACTCTTCCAGCTGCAAGTGCAAATGCTCTTCCTGAAACATTACAGACCCTTGATGACTGATCCAAACTCACCTATTATTGATTTTTATCCTACTGACTTTGAGATAGACATGAATGGTAAACGTTTCACTTAGCAAAGATTTTAGCAAATTGCTGGACTCAGCTGATGACTTGGCCTAGGATATCGTTGAAACAGTAGATATTTAAGCATTATTTGTTGCTCGCGCAGTAGTTGATGATATACTTCCTCCAAGTTTTCTGACCAAAACCTTGAAATCTCTACTGGAGGATTCAAAGGGGAGTTGAAGTAATTCAAAAGGTAGAGAAAAGTTATTTATCGGCTCCTCTTCATGCAGAGATTATTGAACGTCGATGGGGTGGCAATACCCACATCACAGTAGAAGAAGTAAGAAAAAGAAGATAAGCGACTTGGTGAATGAGTATGTTGAGAGTGGTGATAAGGCAGAAGCTTGTCATTGTATAAGAGATTTGAATGTTCCTTTCTTTCATCATGAAGTCGTAAAGAAGGCTTTAATTTTAGCCATGGAATGAAGAAGCGCAGAGCCACAGATCTTGGCTCTATTGAAAGAATCTGTTGAGAAGGGTCTAATAACATATAGTCAGATGTCGAAGGGTTTCGGTAGGCTTGTTAATACTGAAGATGATTGTCACTGGACATAATCAATGCGAAGGACATGTTTGAATCTTTGGTTTCGAAGGCAACAACAGAGGGATGGCTTAGTCCAGCATCTGTTAAGTATATCCCTAGTGAGCAGAATAGACCTGCAGAGCATGATAATGCAAGGCTCTTCAAGGAGAGGCCAGTGACTATTATTCAAGAGTACTTCCTTTCTGATGATATCTCTAAAAAGGAGTCTAGAAGATCTTGCTGCCCCTGATTTCAATGCAATTTTTTTCAAGAGGCTTATAACATTAGCTATGGACAGAAATAATAGAGAGAAAGAAATGGCTTCTGTTTCGTTGTCTGCTCTCTATATAGAGATGTTTTCCAGTTGAGAATATTGTGAATGGTTTTGTTTTGCTACTAGAATCTGCTGAGGACACTGCATTAGACATACCTGATGCTACAAATGAACTAGCCCTTTTCCTGGCTAGAGCTGTTAGAGGTGATGTTTTGGCTCCCCTGAATTTAGAAGAAATCGACAGCCAATTAAAGCCAGGACCTATTGGAAGAGAAGGAGTATTCGGCTCAGCAGTCTGCTCGGGTGATCAAAGCTTATAATGTGCTTCTGCCACTCAGACAACTCTCTAATCCAGCAGCACACTCATTTCATGGTGCCAAAAAAAAAATCTCATGGATTCACTTAATTATCTACTTCACAAGGACTTGTACGGTTCTGCGTAGCCCTTGATGGCTCTTTATATGTAGTTACACCTGCAAGGCATCCATGTTGACGAGGAAGCAACTGTGCTTGACCCAAAATTGCTCATGGAGATCATGGAGGTTCGACAATCTGTAGAAGATGCTAACAATGATAATGCTCTCAAAATTCTTCAGAGTAAAACACAAGCGAAACTTGAAGAATGTCGGTCATCTTTCTCAACCGCATACGAAAGTCATGATTTTTCCTCTGCAATATCATCTGTTCAGAAAATGTCATATTATGAACGTGTAAATGAAGAGATCAGTAAGAAGCTTTAATGAAGATCATAATAATAAAAAATAGGGAGAGTTTACATCAGCTGAAGATTGGTTAGTGGGTGTTGGATTTTACTTCCGACGGACAAAGTTTCATATTCCAAAGTAAAAGCCATGGAAACCAGGTAAAAGCAGTGAGGCGAAGGTCACACAACATGTAAATCCAGAATCCAGATGGAATGGCAGTATCGATATAAAAGACTTTTTAGCGAATTCATCTTTACAGTATAGCATTTATTGTACTAGGTTTTTATGTCATAAATGCACAAAAAGTCATTGAGGTCATGATAACCAGGAATTAGTAGGTTTAATTTCAAATGCATAAAGGAGGAGGTTTTGAGCGACACAAAAGTTGAAAAAGTCGAAAACCAAGGGGTGAAAAAGGCATAGGGAAGGCAAAAAGTCAGAAATTGAAAAACCCAAAATAAACAAAGACATCTGTCACAACAGAAAAATAGGAAATGATGGTCTATATCTGACTTCAGTTACAATTTCAAGAGAACCACACCTACGTACCTGTTACCTGACACTTCTGAAAAAGAAGCATGTTTCTTGGAATTAATCCATATGGATGAAACCTATCGTGATGCCACATTGGCTAACGAAGCGCATAAGAAACGTATTAAGGCACAATATGATAGAAATTTCAAGCCTCGTATCTTCTCAAAAGGAGACCTGGTATTGCTTTACGATCAGGAAGCTGATAAACTTGGAGCAGGAAAATTTAAACAAATGTGGATGGGCCCTTATGTTGTCAAGCGTGTTCTAGAAAAGGTGCCTATGATTTAGAAGATTATGATGGGATTCCATTGTCACAACCCTGAAACGGATTGTACCTCAAACTTACTATGCTTGATTAAGTGTGGTAAAACTCACTGTATATATGCTTTAATTGCATGTGTGTCTGTTTATTTTAGAGATTTTTATTTGGTTAGTAATCTGCTTTGCATTTTTTGCAGATGTTGGAGTCTTCAGAAAATTTTGTTGGTTACGCTGATGGTGCTAGGCGTAGTAGGCAGAATTTATCTTTTGCAACATGGGCTATTTTCGCTCCAAGTGGCGAGTTAGTGAGTTTCCAAGGGATTTGTATCAGTCAATCGACAAACAATATCGCTAAATTATAGTGCATTGATTGAACTACTCTCTGATGCCATTTCACTTGGAATTCGTCGAATCATCGTTAGGCTGGACTCACAACTTGTTGTACTAAAACTAAAAAACATTTATACTATTCGAAATCCAACATTTTTTTGTATGTTCCTTAGAGTTCGTATTTTGGAAAGACATTTTGAACACATTTAATATCAACATATTTCTGTAAATCTTAACACATTAACTGATTCTCTGGCAAATTATGTGTTAAATAGACATTTGTGACGCATGTAAAAGTAGTATTTTCAATTCACATCATCAATTAAATAGGATTGCATATAACCATAGAAAACTTTGAAAGTAAAATAGATAGGTGTTTTAAAAGTTTTTACAAAATTTGTGCCCAAGGCACATTTGGTCATCTGACCCAAAAACTCAAAAATGAATACAAAACATCCTAAGTATATCTAGTGGTGCTCATGGTAACAAGTCACAACCTGTGCTATCATGCTCAAAAGCATAGCCCAACGGTTAGGAACACCAATAGTGTGGCGCTGCAGCCTCATAGGTAACTCCTCGATTCGGATATATGGAATACCAAGGGTTAATCCCTCTATGTGATACTGCAACTCTGCTAATGTTTTGGCCAAATCTAAGTCCTGGAGAACTTCTCTCCAGATGTTTCTTTGTACTGGCCCACCTGCAAATTGTTGGTGTCCCGCAGGTTGAACAATACCCACATCTACATGCATAAGAGTAGTTTTATTTTAGTCTTGGAAATATTAAAAAAAACACAAAAAACTTGTAGAAACTTGAAAAAATAAAAAACACTTTGGTCAAACAACTTACCCATAGCACCCCATTGTGCTCCAACTGGTAGAATCAAATCTGGATCTCCATGGAAATCCATACCTGAGTATGGATGCTTCTCGATAACAAGATGTTGTCGCTCAAGCAAACTAAAAAATGCAGTTGAGAAAATGATTGTTGATTGACCCACATGTTGAGCCATCAATTCAACCCACCTATGCATACATGGATCTCTAGGACCAGCTACACCTAGTGAAACATGTTGTGGTTGCATCAATGGGATTCTTTCTAAGGGAAAAACAATTAAGATGAACCATAACAGAAATTATTCGTCTTACTACCTTTTACCTTAGTTAGTTGTTCTTTCAACAAAGAAATCACAGCCTCACACTAGTTAAAAAATTTTGATTCTAGACACTCTAGTGCATACTGCATATAAGATATATTTGCCAGATGGAGTGCTACACTGCCAGCCAATTTTGTGATTGTGAAGAAGATCATTCTCAAAGGAAAATCACCTAAATCCCTGACATTTATTTTCCCATCCTTGCTAGGCTGCATTCCTCACCGACAAAACTGTCTGATATAATCTCTCACTGATTCACTCCATGGGAAAATCTAGAAAGTGAGATGTGGGCACCTCGCCTCGACAGTCCAGTAAGAAAGTAAATATCCTTAATGGTAATAAGGACCATCTTGTAACTAATGTGAAAAGTATGATCGGTCAGATCCCATGCACAAACAAGGAACTATAGTAGTTCTATTTGTTGCCTCTTTCCGGACAACTTAAAGTATTTGAGTAACCCACAATTTCTTAGGGCCTCAATTGTACCTGGGTTGTTTAGGGAAACTGTGTCTTGTTCTTCATGCTCTATTTCTCACCATGTAATTGACATTATGATCCAATGAAAGCCTGAAACACAATCATAAGCTAAATTAGGATCCTTTCCATGCAAAAAACAAGACAAATTTTGGAGCAAACAACTAAAATAAAATTGGGAAACGAGCCCAGCATAGCCTAGACACAAAGACAGTGCACTGCAAAGCATGCAACCTTCTATCTGGGTGCTCTTCAGTGCAATTTTTAATGTGAAATCCTGCGCTAATCCCAGGGAAAAAAATAAAACCCCAGGGGCCCAAAAAAACCCCAAAACTTGCACAAAATGACAAAAGAATGACTTGAAAAGAAATAAGAGAGGTTTAGTTCCTAACTAGTCCAGACGGCTTGAGAAATGGTCCATAGAATCTCTCGCAATCAATTGGTGAAAGTCGAGGTAAAAACCAAGCTCAGAGCACAAAACTAAATGGTAAGTTCCAAATGGTAAAAATGTCATGGTAAAAACTTGGTTTATGTTTATTTCATCTTCATTAATCGATTAAACATTAGTACTTACCTATTTTTTCCTATGAAATAGATATTTTTAATCCATTTGGTGATGCCTCGAGTAGGTTTTGCAACTGGTTTACATAATTCAACATGCTCGATTGTAAGTTGTAACTTTGACCACAAAGCACACTTTTATCTCTTTTTCAAGCTCTATTAAAAACAAAAAAGGAACCCCCCTAGAGTCCTCTTTAAGCTATTTTCAGACTCTCTAAATATGAAAAGATTGTCGAGTGCTTGTCCTTTCCAGCTCATTAACGGATTGGAAATGATACCTCTCTTGTATTATTTTACGCTTTTTCGGGCTTAAGAGATTAATTAAGGAAAATAACTTGTGGAGTTTTCTTTTTTTCCCTTTTCAAACTCTCTAAACATGAAAAGGACTAAGTTATCTTTGTTGTTAAACTCGTTAAAACATCAAATAGCAACAAACTTGTCCATCTAGAAAAGACCGAGTTTCACCTTCACTAGACTCGTTAAAACATCAAATAGAGATGGATTCACTTGAAGGGTGAAATTATGCAATAGGCATATGTTATCCTCCTCAAGTTTGGTAAAAATAAAGAGGTACTGGTCAACAATGACTGGGGAAAATGGGAAAAGGGGAAAACCACTTTATAGTAGCAAGTCGCTCTTGAACATGACACCTTCACTCCATCACCATGACTACTTGGGTTGGATTATTAGCTTGATAGTTATCACCCCATTGGTCTATCATACCATCCATCGCTTTGTTTTGGGTCAATGCTACCAATTCACTTTAGTGTCGCCGACATGTTCAATAGAAGTCATTCAGTCAAAATTCATCTTTTGCAATACCATAAGCCTTCATTTTCATGACCACAATTCTTGAATCTTGTGTCATCAGTCAAATTCCATCTCTAAAATCACTACAATCATTTCATGTCATTGATGTGGGATACATCAAGGCCCTCCTGCGATGAGTTGTTTCTTGTTGACATCAGCTCATTATCCAAGAAGTTGACTTAGAAACACCCATTTAGTACCTTGAAGCTTTCATGCATCAATGGCAGGTTTCTCACTTCCAATGATAGGCATACATCAATTGCCTTCGACTGAAATACTTTGTATGGTGTTCGACATTAAATCATCCATTCACACCATGAAAAATGTATTGCAGTGCCTTGAGGATCATTATCATTAGCGGTGATTTCTCTCGCATCTGTTAACAGCTTACATCATTGGCTGGTAATCAGATGGTGTCTTCCCATGTTCGACTTTAGATCACATATTCACATGGATAGACTCGTACTTGAGCGAATGGTTGAATGAGATTGAAGACCTCAGATCTAGTTTCATCCATCCAAGCTACGATTTAAGGAGTACTAAATCATATGCATAATGGCTTTACATTAATGGTCATTCTCGTCATGGTTCTATATCTGTAGACAACTGTTTATGTACATGTAATGAAAGTTTATAAGTTGAGCATGGGTATGCCTTCCCTTAGCAATTCATGTAAAATAAAATATCATGATATATGTATTGTAATTGATGCAGGTCACCTTCCACTTTGATACCTTCTCATCGCATCGTAAAGCATTTCATTCAACATTGGCATTTTTCGACTTCATGCTTTAGGGGGAAGCTGTTACAGATACATTTGGGCACATCAAATCCCAACATCTAGATCAGTGTTTTAGGGCTCATCAAACCCTAATTTCAGTTTTTTTATGTCCTAAACAAGTCACCCCTATGAATGCCTCCTTCCTAGAAAGTTTCATGACTTGAAGACATCCATAAATAGCTTCTAGAGGGACCAATGCAGGTAAGCCCTTATGAAGGTGCATTGCAGAGCAGTTAAGTCCACTGCTAGGGTGCTCTGCAGAGAACTTAGGCTTCCTTTCACCTACGCTTGGAGAGAATGAGCGAAATTCACATAGGGTTTGGGGAATATTCTTATCTTTTGGATTCATCTAGAAGTTTCCCTCACTTATCAACTCCTATGAGCTCAAAAATGGATGAGGAATGAGTTAAGGTGCATCCTATCCTCTCATCCCTTCCTCCATGGAACTAATTCTAAGTATGGAAGGCCATTCAATGCCACCATTAATGAAAAAACCTCCTTCATCTTCCTATAAGTTGACCACTCATCTAAGTGATCAAGGGCTGGATTATGTTGAATTGTAAGGAGATAATGTTGTTATGAGATTTGGCTTTGAAGAAAGTATTGTGATGCTACAAGTTTGTCATGCTTTTGATGTGATGTGGATGGGATCCAATCTTGACGAATGGCTTTGAATTAGACACCAATGGTTGTAATTCCTTCTTCTATTAATAAAGTGTTTGAACCATTTTCCCATATGTTTGTATTGTTTTATAATGCTTATGTGTGTGAATTGTATCTGATTCCTTTCACATATATTCAATAGATCATATGCTTTGATCAGTTTTTGTCTTTTGTTGTTTTTAAAAGGTATTTCTCAAGCTGATTAAGTATAGGAAGGAGTGACAGAATTGATACGAGGGAGACGAGAGGAAAGCAGAACTATAGGTAGGTCTTCTATCTTCTCCTCTTATCTATTACTTATAGGAAAAGTCTAAAACACTTTAAACTATTGTTCTAGATACAACTACTTATCTATGGAATTAATATTTATTCTTAGATACTAAATTCTCCAAAACAGGTAGTCTATGGACTTATCATGGTGCTGTGTGACACTATGTGCAACTTTGAAGTAAAAGCACACTCTTGACTATGACATGCAAGCAAACAAAAGAAACAAAGATAACTTGTGTCGCGCACAAGTGCTTGCAATGTAAAATTCCTCCAATGCATGGCAATCGGATCATGCAGTTCGAGTGGAGGAAGTGTGATCTATGTGTGAGATGGATCTTCAATGCATAGAGATGAGTGATGAGGAGCCTTGAGTGTTTGAACAATTTTAGGATCAGAAGTGAGACTAACCCCAAGAGAGTGAGGACCTAACATAACCATCAGCTCAGGCTAAAGTGTCTCGACAGTCTTTGGTGTATCAACTTCATCATCAGGTAGATCATCATAAATCACTGGCTTCAAAAGATCAACTTTTATAGATTCATGATCTTGATAAAAATTGGAAGCAAATGGATCATGACAGCCATGATCAGAAAAATCAATGAATTCTTCGACATCCTCATGATCAGATGAATCAAATAAAGGGGTAGATGAAAAGCAAACGAACTCATCCTCTATATTTCTAGAAAAGACAGATGAAGGATAAAGTGGATATTTAATGAATAACTTATCCTATCCGATGTCAAATGATTGACTAGCATCAAGTGAGTCATGTGAATGATCAACAATGGGTGCATCCAGAGATGAAGACACACATACAAAATCATGGATGGAAGGTTCACCAAAGAAGCTAGGAAGGTATGGAGGGGGCTCAAATGTAAGGTAGTCATCCTTCGCGAAGTGTTGATGTTCAAGGTCCCACTCATACTCTTCATGAATGATAGTGCATGTTGGTTCTGCAACACCAAATTTGTTAGTGGGTTGTTCCTTGTTCACAACAAGTGAAGAGTCTGGAACGGACAGACACAAGACAACATCATCTGGAGGAACACTTGGGTGCGAAGACAAAGGTCGAAGAAAAGAATACATGTGGGAACTCAAAGGACTCACATCCAACTCTGCGTGAAAATTAAGTGGAGTGATCTTGGGAGGGTGTGAAGAATGAATAAATGTGTGAGCATGATCCTCAACATCATAGGGTGATGGTGGAACTATTGAATGGGAGGGAGGTAAACAGTCCATTGAGACAATTCCTACTCCCACATGGGATTACACAATTCCATCAACGAAGAAGGTTGAGCGAGGCTTGACATCAAGATTTCTCTTCAGACGGGAAGATTTCTTAAGGCAGTACTCGAACTGGTACCAGAGATAAGTAAGCTTCATCTAGCTCTCCATATCTTGAAACTGTAAGTCATGGAAGCGTTGCAAAAATCAATAACGGATTCATACAGAGCCCTTCGTTGCTATAACAGTTTCCAGTCAAGATGGTCTGGATCAAAATGATGGAATGTGTCTCCAATAAGATCACATAAATGCTCACATGAGTGCATGCTGTCAACTAGTAGGCTGAGCACCCAAAGAAATGGGGATTCAAGAAGTCTGAATGCAAGCAACAGACTGTCCTGTTCATTAATAAACTCATTTTCCTCATAGATCATGGAAAGGAAGTTATGTAAATGCTTAGGCTAGGCCATTTCGCCTTCACCATCATATGTGTGAGTGGACAAGAGACTGAAAAGATTCCCTAAGATGGATACATCTTCACGATTCAAAAAATGCCTCGGGGGAAGAGGAATGCAAGATTCCATGAAAGATATGCAAAGGTTTAAAACTGGATGAGAGGACACTGCTTGTCATCAGGCCCTCCTTCTAGTGCTAGAAATATTGATAGTGCTGGACCCACCAACATGTCAAGGGGATCTCCCCAGTAAGAAGTCCCAATTAGACCTCAGACCATTTGGTGTAGGAGTCCCTGCAGTGGGTTGTAAGCTAATGCCTTGACCGTGATGTCACACAAAGGAAAGTATGATAACTCTGTTAGTGGCAAGGGTGTGACTGTGTAGTGAGTCAAGGAATGAGTATGAGAGGTTCAACGCTTCAAAGGGAGAGGAAGGTGAACATGAGTTCCAGGTTGAAAGCGATCAGTACCAACTCGACTAGGAACACATAACACAAAGGACATGCACAGTTTTTGATAGAGAAATCGACACAGAGATGGAAGTCACAACATACAAGGTAAGATAACAGGAACAACACTCACGGATCAGTCTGAGACGAGGGTGATTGTTGATATAAAAAAATTCAGAGAAAGGTCTATTTGATGTTTGGTAGAGAATTCGACATGGATGGTGACAACATTAACAACATATGTAACACATTAGAAACAAGATTCATATAAATGTATACAAATCAGTTCATATACAAGTACGTAAGTTAAAAAACATATATCATTAAGGAAACCGAAGAATTCCAACTACAATAACAACATATGCATGAAAATGTGTTGCCTCTTATTATTAAAGAAGTGTAACTCACAATCATAAAATAAACCATGTATACCTACTAGCCCCATGGAACGTTGCAGCCACATCTATCTACTCCTCCAAAGAGATGTACTAGCTCCGTGCAGTGGAGAAGCTAAGGTGCATTACAATACTGTCCAAGCCTTCTTCAAGATAGTCTTAGTAGAAGCTTGGTTGACCAAAATCCTATACAATGAGTTATGAGGGACTATTTATAGCAAAGGTGGCGTGACCCTTGACATTCCCCTTTGTGACAATTCAACTATCCTCATGATGCTTCACCTACTCTATGATTGTTACATCCAACTATTGACACTTGACTTACACTTGACATGTCTCAACATTACAATGCACATGTACTTAGGTGAGACAATGTGGCTTGAGTAAGCCTTGCAAGGCAACATCGACACTCGGTCCATTGTGATGAGACCAACTCTTTGATATGCTTGTGATGGTGAAGGTGGTGAGTTGATGCCAAGCTTGGTCATCTGTGATGATGTGCGTGCATCTTGTGGTTACATCTTGCTGAAGTGAACTCTTGCCTCTGTTGCAATTGGTGCATTGGTTAGGCCCCTTCATCCAACTCGTCTGCTAACATGTGCATGGTATTCTTGTGTATGGTTGAACCTACAACACACTGATGCATAGTGTCCGTGTTGATCTCTAAGTGTGTGTTGGTGGTCATGTGCATACTCTTGATGAAGTACATGTTCAGCCCCAGTTGGACTTGCTTCTTGCCTTCACCTTGGTGGGTGTGTTGAATGGGTTGGATTGCATGCATGTGCTCAACGACCTGCATGCTGTTGGACCCTTTGCATGTGATCAACAACACTGCTCACCATGTTTTCTCTATGTCAGTTGCCAGGATGGATCCTTAACTTGTACTGGCTTAGTTTCATCCGTGGGTGTATGTTGCACCCATTGTTGTTCCTATTCCTGTAGCAACTCATGCAGCTTCATGTTCTTCCAGAGTTTCTTCTTCAATACATGTAACTCCTTCTTTGTTCCATCTTCTGCCTTCATGCGATCTTCATGTCACATTGTCACTTCATAGCCTAAGTCTCCAAAGTTGCTTTCATTATCAATCAATCTGCTTTAGCTTGCAACTTTGCTCTACCTCTATGTTTCCAACAACCTTCCTCTTACATTCCCTACACTCGGTTCATTTGCTATGTTCACTGCATTTGGTATGCTTCCTTCAGCTGTTGTTCATGATGCTTCTCACTGTGATGCTACTGTTTGATGTCCTTGTCAATGAAAAACTTGATGTCTTCATGAGTAGGTAAGCCCATGGATACTTGGTCAACTGCATCCCCAAGCATGCTCTGAATGGTGTCTTCATCTCTGCTCTCTCAGAAATGATTGTACCTATACTGTTGAGAGGCAGATGAACACCTGTGATACTTGGAGACATGGTAACACTCATAGCAAGCAATCTCTCAATCGAAAACCAAATTGAACATGAGAACTAACTTGCAACGTACCTGGGTGAATGATCATGAAGGTTGCACAATTTCGACTGGGAGGTTGGGAGACGGACTGCCAAGACTGCAGAAGGCATAGTCCAGGTTGCTGAGAGACTCACTGACTGCTGGAACTCCGCAATGCATAGTCCAGTCGAATAGTTGGCTACAAGGATTGCACAATGAGAAATTCTAGCTGGGAAAGACTGCTGGCCCAGGGACAGATTTGTGCAAAATTTTGGGCCAAGCAGCCACTGACCTCTAGAAATGCGTAATTCATTCCAGGAGGCCAGTGTTGGGCTAGAATGCACAAATCTAGAGAGGAAGGTGGACCTTCCTTCTCTACATTGTGCAATGTAGCCTTTGTGAAGGCAGAGATTGGGCAGAGGTTGGCCTATTTCGCCGACTGGCAACTGAAAGTGAGTAAGTGAAAGCAGAACTGATAAATAGTGCATGAAAAACATGAATGGAGGATTGAACAAATAGATCAACATGCATGTGGGTGAGGTCATTCACTAGTTGGGCGAATGTTCATGAAAAAAAATTTCATGCATGCGATAGTAATGAGATAGCAACAAAAATTGAAACAGAGCTAGGACAAGTTCTTATGCATGCAAACAACAAGAAGTGTTCAAAGAAATCAAGAAAACATTACTCATACAAGCGAAAATCCAAAAAGTGACAGAAATGTAGCATAAGGCATGGGAAGCGAGTTTACTCCAAAACAGCTGAGCTGAATGTGCCTACTGCTCCTAGATGTGATGTGGGATGTCAGAGCTACAAATTTGATGTGAGGAATGAGCTCTGGAATGTTTGGTTGTTGAGTTTTGATAACATCGAGGTTGTGACATGCATGCCACAAATCTAGGGGAAGCGACACTTGGAGGGAGGTTTTTGAATTACTCCTTGAATGTAACCTCCAACTACTAAACCTTAGATCCCTATAAGGGATGCCTTTGCATGTTGCCTTGGGAGAGACAGTCCATGCATGCAAGTCTGTTTGGATCAATCTCGGAGGGAACAGGTTAACTCACCTACATATGCAAGAGACAGCTTGACTGTTGGAGAAAAAAGTGCATTCCTAACTGTAAGCTGGCCTGACTACCCAAGGGGATTATGGAATTTCTGGGCCCAACAGTTGAATACTACCAAGATTTGTGCAAATCAAGGGTTAAATTTCCTGTTGATGGGAAAAATTTCACAAATCCTATTGGGAGGGTTGGCTAGCAGGATTGTGCAATCCTGGAGCCCAACAGGCTGTTAGAGGGAATTGTGCAATTCCTGGAGGGAAGGTTGGTTTCCCTCCAGAAATGCCCAAATTTCACTGGGAATATGCTTAGCTTGTAGCTAGCCTAAGTCTGAATGAGCAGCTTGTGAAGGGAAAATATCAGACTGTGATCGATAGGCTGCCTTTGAGAAAGAAAGACACTAACGCTTTAGGACTTGATGAAGCAAGGCAAGTTGCTGTGAAGGTGTGTAGGGAGGCTCCAAAATAGGCTAAGGAAAAATTTTGGAAGGTGGTTTTAGCTGCTACAACAACTTCATAAAAAATACATTTATTTTTTCATTTTTGAATTGAACACTTATTGTCCAACATTAGATGAAATTATCCCCATGCATTCTATGTCTGCATTGTTCTCTCACACAATTATTATTATATATTATTGGTAATATTTTAATACTAAATAATCCATATACCCACATTCGCAAATGTTCTTCCATAATGTTATGTACTTCCGCATGCATTTTCCCTTCGCACAATTCTCCCACACACCTTTCTTCTGAACAATATTAGTTTTAAATGATTGAAGCCAACAAAATTGCATCTTAGTTCAAAGCACACTAGTGCATCTGTCAAAGTGAAGGTTGTTTTGACAAAGAAATCCATCATTCCCAATCTGCATTTTTATAAAGCTATTCACATTATCAAATGCACTAAACATTAACACATTAGATGAAATTTGTTTGTTTAATTTGTGATTTATGCGGAAAAGTAAGTGTGTGCAATATTAAATACAAGTGTGTTGCGATATTTCGTACTTCTTTATGCATTCTCTCTCTGCACAATTATTTTGCATACCTTAGTGAAAGAAGGTTTTGGAATGTATGCGGAAGTGTAATTTGTCCATTATGTGGAGTTAAAAAAATCATATTAAGGATATATTGAGGAACATTAAGTGTGGAAAATTCCATGTGCATATTGATACATTATGTGGAGTTAAGATTCATATGAAGAAAATATTGAGCAATTCACCCTTTCGTATTGCAATATTATACATCAGTTTATTTTTGTGGAGGGGAACATATGTGGAAGTACAAATTCATTCATTGTGTGGAATTCAGAAATTAAATATTGAGCAACATTATATATCATTTTATTTGTGTGGATGATCTAGGAGGATACTAAAAGGCCAAATTTTTGAAGTCCTTGAAACTCAACGAAACCTATCTCAAATCGAAGAGCTCATCGTTATGACTACAATGGCGTGAACAATACCTCAATCCAACACCGTATGCAAAATTTATCACCCACTAAAGTTTTGGAGAAACAATTAAAAAATTTTGAAGGCAGGTCCCACAGGCTTCCACATGGTAGCTGACATTTGTAGTACGAATGTTGAAGTTAGTACTATGCATGATGATTTCAACATGATGACATGGTAGTATTGTCAACATACAACCAATCAGGATATGACACATGGGAAATAACATCATCCATACAGATGATGACATAAACAACACAATCAATGGTACGAACCAATCAGAATGTGCCACATGGCTCTCAATTCGCAGCTAGTCATTTTCTTAACTTGGCAATGTTTGTCACTTTTTTTAGACGAGAATCAACCAAATTGTCACCTATTTAATTTTTCTGGTAACCCCTAAAAATCCGACGATATTTTTGGTTCCCTTTTGGATTGAATTAAAAAATCATAATAATAATATAATAAGAAACTTGGCGGGTATTTAAACCCTACCAACTTGGCCCCATCATATATTTTATATATGTAATACATTGGTGCTGACAGGAGTTTATCCCACCCATTGGAGGAGCCATCCAGACCACTGGTGCCGCCAAACAACACCCAAATAAATCACCCAATGCCAAATTAAAATGAATAGCATTGCACCCACCAATTTTTAACTTGGGTCTCCCGAGTGCCAATACGGGAGGCTATCAATGCACCACCGAGTAGCCCTTTGATAAGTCTGTCCCTCCCACATTACTTAAACCTCAGTTTGGCCAGTGGAAATGGAGGAGTTTGTGTGGTAGAACAAGAGACAGAGAGGGCCAACGTGTCTGTGGAACCTGCAATTGGAACCTTTCACGTTTAGATTTTAAGGTAGGGAATATTCCCTAGTAAATTATAGAAATATTCTTGGAATATTCTTGTAATAAAATCTTGTAGGGAATCTTTTAAATTCCCTAGAGCCCAAAGGTCATTGGGACAGAAAAAGGTCAATTTTACAATGAAATTTCTTGAAATTTCACCATGAGTCCATCTGTGTTTCCCATTTCCTTAGCAGAGCTGTGCATTTTCAAGTCATCCCCAAAAGTGGAGGTATAAGGTGTAATTTTGTATGTATGCATTTAGATTTCGTTGATACCTCCCTATTTTGACCAAGGCATGGAGATGTAGCCCAAATTAGGTGCACTCTCTTATCAAGATTTTTGTCTCTTTCTCATTATGGTTTCCTTTTATTTTCCTCATATGTTATGTGTATTCATTTGTGGTTACATGCTCTTATAAATGCAATTCTAAATGTAAAAATGAAGTAAAGAAATTTGGATCAAGTTTGGTGTCATAGCAAGTCTTCTACTAATGTGAATTGCAAGTGTATAATAACTAGGGAAAAACTCCAAAAGGGTGAAGCTAAACTTAAGTCCTTTAATCCAGAAGTAGGGCATGCAATACAAAGAAGTAAAATGGTAGATCATGATAATCATTATGGGAAAGCACAAGCTTTTCTAAATCCTTTTACACCATGGCCAAAAATGTTGACAAATTATTTGCAAAGCACGAGAAGGCAGTGGTAAAGAAGGAGAAGAATAAAGAACCAGCGGAAGATCATGCTTCGATAAATCAAGGAGAAGGAGGAGATCCTCCTGAAATCCCATCTCCATTTTCTTGTGAATGCGCCACTTCTTCTTCATCTTCACATCATTCTAAAAGTAGAAAATCTCATGAAAAACCTTTTTTAAAGTTGGATGTAAAGTTTGTTTTTTCTGTGTTTAACAAAGAGCCCAATGCACAAAAGTTGAATAACTAGATCATAAAGATTGAAGTGTATTTCCAGATTCAGTAGATTGAAGAAGAAGAGGCCAAATCCCAATTAAGATCTCTTCTACTGGGAGGCACCGCTCTCATATGGTGAGAGAAAAAACTTCAAAGAGGAAGTAAGCATGTGGGTAAATTCCTTTCTTCCCAGTTTGAATTTATTTCTACTTTAAAAGGATAGTTTTATCCATTAGCATATCGATAGAAAGCCATGATGGAATGGAAAAATTTGAAACAAGGCAATGGAAAAGATGTGCAAAGCTTCACAGAAGAGTTTAGAAAATAATTTAACATTGGGCATTCCCTTAGATTCACATGATACTCTAATGAAGTATATTGGTTCTTTACATGATTATCTCTGGTATTCTTCATTGTTAATTGAACCCACTACTCTTAACCCAGCTAGTGTGAAATCCATTAACCTTGAAAGAAGAGGAAACTATGAATAGGTAAAGTGTGAAAATGAGGCAATGAAAACAAGGAAAAAGGAAGAAAATCCCGCTTGTACTCATTGTGAGAAAGAAGGAAATGATGAGGAGAATTGGTGGAAACTACATCAGGAATTGAGGCCAAATAGGAATGGAAGAAAAGAGAAGCAGAACATGATTTCTACCACGCAACAATGCCAAATATTTTAACTAGAGGATGAGGAGAAGGTCATAATGATCAGATTTACAGGTGTTGGACCTATTGACCTGGGATTTGACTTAGGTGATGAGATGAAGATTGTAGCTCTTGGGATTGCATGTGATGTACCTATTGACTTGGGTTTTGATTCAGGTGATGGGACAAAGAATGTAGCATACGTTGTCCCAAATATGAGAAGAGCACCAAAGGTTGCATGGCTCCACGAAATTTTGGAGATCAACCAAAGAAATCAAGTAGAGAATCTTGAATTGAGGAGACTCCTACAAGAAGCAGAGGAGGAGAAAAAAAAATGCAACAACAGTTACAAGCCAAGGAGGAGGCCTTAGATAGCTTGCAACAAGACAAGCCATCATCACTAGCAGTTGAGGTAAAAATTGATTCTTCGGTTTCATATTCTCTTTATGATGGTGATTTCACTGCTTTTGAGACATACAACATCAATTGGTTCAAAACTTGATGAAGAAAATGGGGTATCAGGGAAAAGGCCTTGACATTAATGGCCATAACATTGTGAATCCCATCAAGATGGAGGAATTTCCTTGCTCTGCAAGACTTGATTATGTCAGAAAGGAAGTTAGAGAATGATCCAAGACAACCAATAACCAATCAATGATGGATGTTAGGAGCACATCACAACATTCCAGTGATAGTGAGGTTTGCATGGGAAGAACTAAGGCAAGTTATCCTCATCAAGGATGCACTAGAAACAATTATTAAATGAAGGTAATTAAAGTGGGAGGAAGAATAACAATTGCAGTCACTACAACAAGGATGGACATCGCAGAGCCACATGCTGGATACTCCATGACTAGAAAGCACCTATGAAGGAACTAGCTAGTGAATTTGTTCAAGAGAGTTAGTTAGAGGAGAAAGACCCCTTCACTTTATTGAATGAAAGCTGGTATGAAGTGTTTTGCCATCACTTATTAATGCAACATGGTGATATTTTTCTTGTCCCTTGTAGTTTATAGTTTGGGTATTCATATTTGTTATGATGTAAACTTGTAGTTGAGTGTGTTATAAACTCTTGGCAAGTATAGGGTTTGATTGGGTCATGTTTGGTCTTATAAAAATATGTAGTTTGCAAGTTGTACTACAATTTTGCATAGAATACAAGTGTTTGTTCACCATTTATAGTACTGAAGTACAAACCTCTACAATTTTGCATAGAATATAGGTGTTGGTTTACCATTTATGGCACTGAAGTACAAACCTGAAGGAGAAGGAAATGAGGCCTATTAGGGAAATTGTTATGCAGATGAGGGGCTACAACAAATTGTGGATTTTGTTCATGCTTTTGGAGAACAAAAAACTCCTTAATGGGGAGGAATTATCCAATAGGATATTAATAGGCTAAATTTTCAAAGTCCACAAAATTCAGTGAAACCTATCTCAAATAAAAGAGCTCATCATTCTGAATCTAATGGTGTGAATGACACCTCAATCCGACACCATATGCGAAAGCTACGCCACACTGAAATTTTGGAGAAAAAATAAAAAAAAATTGTAGGCAAGACCCAGAAGCTACCACGTGGAAAATGACATCAGTAGTATGGATGTTGACATCAATAGTATGAATTTTGATGTTAGCATGATGATTTGGTAATACGGTCAGCAGATGGCCATTCAAGAGATGACATGTGGCAGATGATGTCAGTTGTAAGAATGATGGTGTTAGCAGCCCAATTAGCGGTATGAACCAATCAGAATGTTCCATGTGGTGCCCATTTGGTAACCAATCATTTTCTTAACTATGTGAAGTTTTGACACTTTTTGGGGGATAGAATTGACCAAATTGTAGCATGTTTAATTTTTCCGATAACCCCAAAAATATGGCAATGTTTTTGGTGCTCTTTTCGTTTGAATTCAAAATAATAATAACAAACTAATGTGCAAGTTAATGGGCAGTCGAACCCAACCAACCCAGCCCCAACATATATATTATGTATATAATACACAGGCATCGACAAGAGTTGAACCTACCCAGCAAAGGGGCTAGATAGACCACCAATGCTGCCAAACAGTGCCCAAATAAATCACCCAATGCAAAATTAAAATGAACAATGTTAATTTTGAACTTGGGTCTCGTGGGTGCCAATATGGGAGGCTTCTAATGCACCATGGCATGGTACTTTGATGATTTCACTTCTCCCACATTACTTAAACCTCAGTTAAACTAGCGGAAAGGGAGCAGACTGCGTGACTGGACAATGGATGGAGAGGGCCGATAGGTCTGTGGAACCTGTAGTTGGAACCTTGTGCACACAGATTTCAAGGCAATGGATATTCCTTAGTATATTATAATAATATTCCTAGAATATTCCTATGAGGTAATCTTATAGGGAATATTTTAGATTCCCTAGAGCCCAGAGGTCACTGTGATAGGAACAAGTTAGATTTATAGTCAAATTTCATGAAATTTAACCATGAATCCAACCATGTTGCCCATTTCTTCAAGAGAGCTATGAATTTTCAATTCATCACCGGAACTGGAGGTATAAAGTGTAATTTTGATATGTATACATTTCGATTTCACTAAGAATCAATGAAAAAGGCCTCCCCACTTTGAGTAGGGCCCAGAGACGTAGCCCACATTAGGTGAACTCCATTATCAAGCTTTATGTCTCTTTACCATTATGGTTTCCTTTTGTTTTCCTCATCAGTTATGTGTATGCATTTGTGGCTACATTCTCTTTTAAATGCAATTTTGAATGAATTAATCAAGTAAAAAGATCCAGATCAATGGAGGTGAATGTATGCGGAAGTGCAAATTCATGCATTATATAGAATTTAGAAATTCATATTAGGCATATACTGAGGAATACTAAGCTCAAAAAATTACAATCTTCCTTGTGCATATTGATACATTGTGCAAAGTGTTAAAATTCACATGAAGAAAATATTGATCCATATTACATATCAATCCCACAATCAAGTTCTTTTGCATACAATGAAAAGTTTATTAATCTATTTCTACATAATTAATGAGTGTCCACATTGTGCACAATGAATTCCATTTCACATAGATTCATCCATTTATCCATTTATGCAAGTTTCGAATTCAAGTGTAGGAAAAAGGGTTTATGGAAAGTGAAAGAGAAAGGTTATATAGTAAGTACGGGAGAGGATATATCAAGTCAAGTTTTTTTTCTCCACATTCTGCATAAGACTAATTTAACGTTGTAGAATAAATTTACTTAGAAAGAGGAAGTGCTAAGAGAATATCATGTTTTAAATTAACATCATATTATGATTTATATTAATTTTCTTATATTATTGTGTGGAGGTGTGGAAGAAGTAATATCGATACATTGTGTGAAGTGCTTAAAGGGTCCAAAAAAGCCCAATCTGTCGGGATCTCAACTCGCTTACATAAGCGAGAGAGGGGGGACTATATCGAGTGAATATTTATTTTTCTGTATTTCACATAAGGCTAATTTAACATTGTATGATAATTCTACTTAGCAAGGTAAAGTTCTCACAGAATGTCACATTTTAATTTATAATATATTATGACTTAAATTAATGTCCTTATATTAAGGTGCAGAACAAGTAAAATTGATACACTGTGTAAAGTGTTTAAATATTATATGGATCCTTGGAACAATTCTTTGTTTTGTTTGATATATTCAAAGGAAATGGATATATCATATTCAAAAGAGAGGCATCATTATTGTAGATGTTATTTCAATTGACAAGCTAGTTCAAAATTTGGCCGTCACTATAGATAGATGCACTAGTGACACAGAGTGAAGGATACGTGGGTGAAAGAGTATGTGCGGAGATAATGGAGTGCAAAGAAGGAGATGCAAATATATCACATCTCCGAAGTAGGTTTTAGAGAACCAAAAGGGTAGAGAACATTATTTTTTAGTGTGAAAACATAGGGAATTGAAGAGCTAATCCCTATGTCAGGGATGCATAGATTGTGCAGGATTTATTTTAGATTGTGAAGTGTCTTTTTTGTTCTTCTTCTATACAATACTATATACTAGGGAGTACATATAAAGATAGAAAGAAAAACATAGAATTGTATAATGCAATAATAATCAAATGAAAATAATCGAGTAAAAATGCACATCTCAACAAAGTTATCATTTTCTTAATTGAAATTATTTTTAATTGAAACAATTGTAAACACAAAATACGCTTAGACAATCAGGATTAGAAATATACTCAGTGATAATGCTTATGGTTATCACTCTACATTAATTGGTTCAATACTATATAGTATATATATATATAATATATATATATATATATATATATATATATATATAATATATATATATCTGTTGTATTATTGTTTCTCCATTTTCTCTTTTTTACAATATTTAAAATTAGCATCAAGTATAAGGTAGTGAGCCTTGATTTTGTAGAATTTGGAGTGTGCAGGAAGCACGATGAAAGCTTTATCGACACTTTCATATTTTATAGAATGAAATTTATTTGATACTAAAGACTTGTTGTTAGCATTGTATTCTTCAGAGATCTATGCCTAAGATCCAAAACTGTTTTCAAATGTTCATCCTCATTTCAATCAATAACACAACATTAGATATAATACAAAGTCTCAAAGCATATGTTCAAAAACATGTAGAAGACATTACCATAAAATCGATATAGACTCAGATTCAATAACGACAACTATATCTAGATTCAAATGGAAATCACCATAATTATAATTCAAATATATACGAGATCATATTCAAAACATAGGCATAAAAAACAAACTTGCGGAACATAATCAGAGTTGTAATACCAAGAAAAAATTATTTGTCACAGAAAGGGTGTGCGGGAAGTATGGGAGCAGGGACTATATCAAGTCAAGTTGTCTTCCTATTAGTACAATTGTCTGTTTTTCTTGATATATGCAAAGCAACTGGATATAATAGATTTGAAGAAAATGGGGCAAGTTCTGGAGTGGAAAGGATTTTTTCAATTTTTTTGGAAGCATAATTAATTAATTAATATGCATATGCATAGTTAAATTTAGCTTTGATTGTGTGGAATGTGAGAGTGTGAAGGTACTATAATGAAACCTTTCCTCGGAATTCCATATTCCATAAAATGAAATGTATTCAACTGTAAAGACATGGTTATAGTTTTGTAATCTTTAGGGATGTATGCATGAGATCCAAAACTATTATGAAATGTTGATTTTCGTTTTAATCAACAACACAACATTACATATAATACAATGACTCAAATCATATTTTTGAAAACTTATATAAAACATTATCAATATTTGATATAGACTTAAATTCAGTAACAACAACTATATCCATATTCAAATGCCAATAACCATATCCATAATTCAAGTATATACGAGATCATATTCAAAACATAGTCATTAAAAAAATAAAATCAAAAGAGTCAGAACTGTAGCACTCAGAATTGAAAATCATTATACAAAATCGTAAAAGTAAATGCATTTATCCCAATGGGAACTGGGATTAGCCTCCCATGAACCATAATATGAAAGAGGAATCTACAATGAAAAACAAGAATTTGTATATAGTAATTAGCTAAGGTCATCATAACATAATAAAAAAATCTTAATTATGTAATATTAGTAAAAAGAAAATCAAATGTTAAATTATTTGAGAACACTTAAAGTATGCAAAAGTGTCCACAATGACTTTATTTCTATTATATGTCTATCGGGTTCATGAATTCTTGAATAGATTTTTCTGCCATAGTTTTAATGAAATCCCTATCAGGAGCAACTATAATCTCCATTTTGACATTTTTATAGATTATCTAATTTTCATTTTTTCTATCCTCATCTTGCAACTGCTCAGCCAAGAGAAATTTTTCATTATCAATTATAACAAAAGTAATTAGTTGTGTGGTAATTTATTTTGCAGTAAAATCAGTTATGTCATCAAACTCGATTGCAATTGATTGTTTTTCCTAGTATAATTTCTTTTAGCATGTCTCTTGAAATTAATTCAAAATTGTGTACAATGCATGGACCATTTAGGTGTTGTAAAATTTCTACCAACATAGCATCACCTCCTCTACTGATTATGTTATCACATTAAGAAATGATTTCCTCTACTGTACTATTTCTCTTAGACCATCTAGCTTCCACTTGCTTCATCTGATTAGCATATGGAAGCCCTTTGTTTTCTTCTCTATATCAGAGAGTAATTAAAGCTTTTGACTAAAACCAACTAAACAATTTTTTTGATGAAGTTGGACCCGCCAACATGTCAAGGGGATCTCCCCAGTAAGAATTCCCAATTAGACCTCAGACCGTTTGGTGTAGGAGTCCTAGAAGTGGGTCGTAAGGTAATGCCTTTACCATAGTGTCACACAGAGGCAAGTATAATAACTCTGTCAGTAGCAAGGGTGAGACTGATGCAATGAGTCAAGGAAGGTGTATGAGAGGTTCCAACACTTCAAAGGGGGAAGGAGGTGAATGTGAGTTCCAGGTTGAAAGGGATCAGTCTCAACTGGGCTAGGAACACACAACACAAAGGACATTCACATCTTGTAGTGGAACAGTCCACTCGGATTTGGCAGTCACATCATACAAGGTAAGATAACATGTAAAACACTCATGGATCAGTCTGAGACGAGTGTGATGGTTGTTATAGCAAGGTTCAAGCGAAAGGTCTATCTGATGTCCAACAGGGCAGTCGACACGGATGGTGATAGCATTAACAACATATGGAACACATTAACAACAAGATTCATATAATTGCATGTGAATCAGTTCATACACAAGTACGTGAGTTAAATAACACATATCATTAAAGCAACCAGAGCAGTCCAACTACAATAAAAACATATGCATGAAAATGTGTTGGCTCTTATTATATAAAGAAGTGTAAGTCACAATCATACAATACATCCATGTAAACCTGTTAGCCCAAATAGTGGAATGTTACAGCTGCATCCACCTGCTCCTCCAAAGAGATGTACTATCTTAGTGTAGTGGAGAAGCCAATGCCCATTACAACACTATCCAAGCCTTCTTAAAAATAGTCTTATTAGAAGCTTGGCTAACCAAAAGCCCTTATAATGAGATATGAGGGACTATTTATAGAAAAGGGTGGGGTGACTGTTGACATTCCCCTTTGTGACAGTTCGACTACCCTCATGACTCTTCACCTACTCTATGACTATTACATCCAACCATTGACATTTGACTTACACTTGACATGACTCAACATTACAATGCATATGTACTCATGTGAGACAACATGGCTTGAGAAAGCCTTGCAAGACATCACTAACACTCGGTCCATTGTGATGAGTCCAACTCTTTGACATGCTTGTGATGGTGAAGGTGGTGAGCTGATGCCGAGCTTGGTCATCTATGATGGTGTGCATGCACCTCATGGTGACATCTTGTTGAAGCAAACTCTGCCTCCGTTGAAACCAGTGCATTGGTTCAGCTCCTTCATCCAAATCATCTGCTAACATGTGCATGGTCTTCCCGGGTATGGTTGAATCAGCAACACCCTAATGCATAGTGTCTGTGCTGATCTTCAAGTGTGTATTAGTGGTCCTGAACATCAACTTGCTGAAGTACATGTTCAACCCCAGTTGGACTTGCTTCTTGTCTTTACCTTAGTGAGTGTGTTGAATGGGTTGGATTGCATGTGTGTGCTCAACGACATACCTGTTATTGAATCCCTTACATGTAATCAACAACACTTCTGACCATATTTTCTCTATGTTAGCTGTTGGGATAGATCCTTACCTTTTATGGACGCAGTTTCATACATGAGTGCATGTTGTGCCAATATTGTTCCTACTCCTGTTGTAACTCATTTGTCTATCTGTGTAGCTTCATGTTCTTCCTGAGTTGCTACTTCAGGACATGCACCTCCTTCATTGTTCCATATTCTGCCTTCATGTGATCTTCATGTCCTGCCATCACCTCATAGCCTAAGTATCCAAAGTTGCCTTCATTATCAGTGGATCTACTTGATATTGCAACTTTGTTCCGACTCTGTGTTGTCAACAACATTCTTGTTGCATTTTTTCCATTTGCTACATTCACTACATTCACTGCATTCAGTATCCTACCTTAAGTTGTTGTTCATGATGCTACTTGCTTTGCTGCAATGCTACTTGATGTCTTTGTGAGTAAGCAAGCTCATAGACACTTGATCAACTGCATCCCTAAGCATTCTTTGAATGGTGTCTTCATCTTAGCTCTCTTGGAACCATTGTACCTATATTGTTGTGAGGCAGATGAACACCTGTGATACCTAGAGACATGGAAACTCTCATAGAAAGCAATCTATCAGTCGAAAACCAAAATGAACATGAGAACTGACTTGCAACATCCCTGGGTAAATCATCATGACGGTTGTGTAATTTCGGCTGGGAGGTCAGGAGATCGATTGTCAAGGCTGCTCAAGGCATAGTCTGGGCTGCTGGGAGACTGGTTGACTACTGGAATTGTGAAATGCACAGTCCAGTCTAGTTGCTGAATGATGATATTATGCAATGTACAATTTCATCTTGGAAGGACTAGTGGCCCAAGGACATATTTCCGCAATTTCTTGGGCCAAGTAGCCATTGTCCTCCAAAAATGTGCAAAATAGTCCTAGAGGCCAGTGCTAGGTAGGAATGCACAAATCTAGAGAGGAAGGTGAGCCTCCCTTCCCCATATTGCACAATGCCGCCTTCGTGAACGCAAAGTCTAAGCCAAGGTTGGCCCGGCTTGTCGACAAGCAACTGAAACCAACTAAGACAGTATATGCATGGTGACACTAAGCGATAGCATAAGTGATTGACAGTGCATGAAAAACATTAATTAAAGATTTGAAAAACATATCAACATGCATGTGGGCGAACATCCATGCAAAATAGTTTCATGCATTCAACAACAGTGAGAGGGAAATGAAAATTGAAACATAGCTAGAACAATCTAGTATATATGTAAGCGATAGCAAGCATTCAAAGAAATAATTGAAATATTACTCCTACAAGCAAAAACATAAAAAGCGACAAAAATGCAGCACAAGGCATGGGAAGCGGGCTTACCCCAAAATAGCTAAGTTGAATGTGCCGACTACTCCTATATATGATGTGGATGTCAGAGCTGCAAGGTTGATGTGAGGAATGATCTCTGCAGTGTTCAGTTGATGAGTTTTAATAGCATCGAAGCTGTGACGAGCATGCCACGAATCTAGGGGAAGCGACACTTGGTGAGAGGCCTCGAAATTGCTCCTTGCATGCAACCTTCAACTGGTAAACATAGATCCCTGAAAAAAGGGATGCCTTTGCATGTTACTTTGGGAGAAGTAGCCCATGAATGAAATTTTGTTTTTCTCAGTCTCAGAGGGAACCAGTCAACTCAACTGCACATGCAAGAGGCTTCTCGACTTCTGGAGAAAAATGCACATTTCTGGCTGGGAGCTGGGCTGGCTACCAAGGAGATTTGCGCAATTTTTGGGTAGAGCAGTTGACGGCTTCCTAGATTTGCACCAATCCTCGGCTGAACAACTTGCTATTGGGAAAATTTGCATAAATCCTGTTAGGAGGGTTGTTGGCAGGGTTGCACAATCCTGTATCCCATCAGGTTGTCAGAGAGTATTTCACAATTCCTAGAGGGAAGGCTAGTTTCCCTCTAGAAATGTGAAATTTTGAAGGGAAAGCTGCTAAGATTGCAGTTGGACTGAGTCTGGGTGACCAGCCTATGGGGGAATGGATCAATTGTGATCGACAAGCTACCTCTGTTCAAGGAAAACACTTGAAGTTTCAGTACTTGATGAACCAAGACAAATTGTTGTGTAAGGTTGGTAGGGAGACTCAAAAACAAGCTAAGGAAAATTTTTGGAGGGTGGTTGTATCTACTACAACACTTCGGGACACACTGGTACAACTCCATCTCTCTAAATGGGCCTTGTTCATGAAAAGCAGGTCTAACACCTCCAGAAGTATTATTCATCTCTCAGCTCATCTTTGTTTCACACTAACTTAATTGTAAGATGTAGAATTTTCCAATCCCTTGGTTGATTGATAGAGATTCCAAGCCAAGGTAACATAGTCATTTTGATTGAGGTTGAGGGGTATATAGGTTCACAAGTACTATAGTCGTAAGAGTCTTAGTTTCATCTCTGGTGTTGCTCCACTGCTAATAGGCCAAGACAGTACTCGGGTGGAGTCACATAGGAACACAAGCATGGCTCCACTACCAAGGAGCCTAGTCAGTACCCTAGTGGAGTTACTCACATCACCTCCATGCGTAGGAACCTTTCTCTTCTTTTTCCTTATTCATTTTTCAATTTTTTTTTTTTTACTTTTCATTTTTTTCATTTCCACTGTGCATAATACTTATTCATTTCAAAGGTGGAAGAGGGATCCTGACTTATTGAGAGCAAAAGAGGTTTTTCCAGCAAAGAAGTAGTTTATTATATCTTTGATGTGCCTATTCAAGTTTCCCCCTCACCTTACTCTACTTGACCAAGTTCACAAGGGTTAACCCAAAAACAATCGACTAGAGAAGGTGACATTAGTTAGTGCTCAAGCATTCTATTTACACCTAGGTTCACTTCGAACAGTGCGTATTTTCCTTCAACATATCATGGACTAAAAGTAACAAGCTCATCATACAGGGGCAAGATGACAGATAACCAAGTAGTGATAGTTGTACAAGCCCTCTTGTACTTTACCCAGCTCGCTTCAAGAGTCATACACAACTTCATGCAAAACTAACCTATGAACGAAACAAGAAAATGAACTAACAATCAATAAAGCAAAGCAAGAGTAGAAGCAAAGATGAAAGCGAAGCAAGTAAACAAACAATCAAGCAAACAAACAAGCAAACAAAGCACGTAAGAAAACAAGCATGCAAGCAAACCACTGAAAGAAAACACTACTCCTACTCCTACACTAACAATACATGGGCATGATCATGTGAAGTGATACTTCCAATGCAGCCACCAGTGCATTGGTAGACCTATGTTGGTGAAGGCTTGTTATGTGAATAACCCAGTTGTGCAAACTAACAAGCAAGAAAGATATAAAAATGAAGACAACCACACTCCATTATTGAAAGTGCCCACAGGACATAAGTGAGTGCATGTGCATGACAGACAGTCCATGGACTTATCATGGTGTTGTGTGACACTACATGCAACTTTGAATCATAATCACACTCTTGACTGTAATATGCAAGCAAATTAAATAAACAAAGATAACTTGCATTGCGCATGAGTTCTTGCAATGTAAGACACCTCCAATGCATGAGCAATGGGATCGTGTAGTTTGAGTGGAGGAAGTAAAATATGAGTGTTAGATTGATCTTGAGTGCATATAGATGAGTGATGAGGAGCCTTGAGTGTTTCAACAATTTCTTGATCAGAATCGAAACCAACCTCAGGATAGCGAGGGCCTGACATAACCATTAGCCTGAGCTGAAGTGCCTCAACAGTCTGTGGGGTTTCAACTTTGTTGATAGATGGATCTTTGTAGACCAGTGGCTTAGACATATTAATAATGAGTGAATCAACATCGTGATCAGATTGAAGAGATCACAACAACCAAGATCATAAAATTTAGGATGTTGGTCAACATCCTCATGGTTTGATGAATCACACAGAGGGGTAGATGAAAAGCAAAGAAACTCATCCTTCGTGTTTCCGGAAAAGGTAGATGAATGATCAAGTGGATTTTCAATGAGTAACTTATCCTCTCCATTATCGAATGATGAACTAACATCCGCTGAGTCTTGCAAGTGATCAACAATGGGTGCATCTGTGAATGAAGATACATATGCAAAATCATGGATGGCAGGTTCACCAAAGAGGTTAGGAAAGAATGGAGGGGAGTCAAACAAAAGGGAGTCATCCTTCACCGAGTGTTGATGTTCAAGCTCCCACTCATACTCTTCATGAATGAAATCACATGTTGGTTGTGCAACACTGAATCCATCAGTGGGTTGTTCCTTGTTCACAAGAAGTGAAGAGTCCAGAATGGACGAACACAAGACAACATCATCTGGAGGAACACCTGAGTGGAAAGATGGAGGTCGAAGAAAAGAATCCATATGAGAACTCAAAGGAATCACAACCAAATCTATGCGAAAATCAAGTGGAGTGATGTTGGGAGAGTTTGAAGGATGAACATGTGAGTGAGCATGATCCTCAACATCACTGGGCAGTGGTGGAGCTGTTGAATGAGAGGGAGGCAGACAGTTAGTTGAGATAGTGCTCGCTTCCACATGACATTGCGTAGTTCCATCAATGAACAATGTTGAGTGAGGCTCAATATCAAGCTTCCTCTTGGGATGGGTAGATTTCGTAAGGAAATACTTGAATTGGTCCAAAAGATAAGAAAATTTCATCTCGCTCTTCGGAGCTTCAAACTGCAAGTCATGGAAGTGCTACCAAAATTCAATAACAGATTCATGTGGAGCCCTCTGTTGTTGTAACAGTTTTTGGTCAATATACTCTAAATCAAAATGATAGAATTTGTCCTCAATGAGATCACAGAAGTGCTCAAATGAGTGCATAGTGTCAGCCAGTAGGCTGAGCACACAAAGAAATGGAGATTTGTGAAGTGTGTATGCAAGCTGCAAACTAGCCTATTCATAAAAAACTCATCTTTCTCATAAATCGTGAAAATAAAGTTATATAAGTTCTCAACCCATGCCACTTTGCCTTCATCATCGTACCTGTGAGTGGACAAGAGATTGTTATAGACATTTTTGGGCACTTCAACCCCAATCATAAATGTCCATAAACTGAGGGCTCCTAAGTCCCTAAAAGTGTTGCTTCACTACCTAAAGGAACAAGGTCAGCTGATTACATCATCTCCCAGAAGTTCTCCACTG